>JAABKK020032629.1:20111-44593 GCA_011634745.2 Catotricha subobsoleta
TATAAGTTAAGTGTTGTACTAAATATTCTTGAATCGGGTTTTTATTTAAATTTTAAATATTTTATTAGCAGTTATTAGTATTTAGAGTTATACCGCTATTGAGCAAAAGGCGTAAACTTAGCTCGATAAATAAACAATGATGTTTTTGACGAGGATTTGTGTAATTTTTGAATAGTGGATGTGTGCTGGCAAAGCTTTTCAGATTGATTTCATCTTTCAGTTGAATTTCAATTAAAAATGATTTATTGAAATTGCTATTAGAAATACTTGTGAAGAAATACAAGTTTTATAACACACGACTGAAATATACTATATATATATGCTTTGATAACAAATTTAGTGTGAATAATAAGATGCTAGTCAATTGTACAGCTCAGAAAGTGATTGTCAAACCAATCAGTTTGATTCACTTCCGACATTCATTCGTTATCATTGCCAGCTATTTACCACATCTCATTTTGTAAAAATTGATGTCGCATATATTAGAGTGACGATAAGCATTCTCATATACTTCACCAATAAATAGTAGCTCTAAACCACATTCTGCCGGAAGAATATTGCAAATATTTATACCAATTCCAAAAGCAAAAATTCATTGCGTATTTCAAAAATGTGGGCTTAAATTAAGTCGCAACAAAACCACAGGGTCAAATCTAAATTTAAAAGCATAGGTAAAAATATTTTTATTATGAGATAATTCTAATTACAAATTCTGAAATCAGCATTAAGTGTTAAATAAATAAATAAATAAACAAATTTTTAAAATAAAAAAATGTGTGTCATGAAAATGGAAACCGAATTATTATGTGTGAGCAGAAAATGGTTGGCTTAAAAAGATAGATACAAATATGTCATATTCAGGGTTATCACAAAATTTATAATAAATGTAATTATGTGCGCATTAAAGTTATTATATTAAAGGTTTTTTTTTTTATCTTTTTCAGACGCCCACCAATAATCGCGCGCGACTTTTATAAAATGGAACAAATATTATGTAAATTATGTTCTTTTGTGTGATTTCTGCTAGAAATCTTTTTGTTTTTTCATTTTCGAATTTTATACAAAATATTTCTTTGAACACGTTTATTTACATTTTAAATCACTAGAAATCGTCAATAATTTGTGATTTATGATAATTCTAAAAATTATTCAGAATATTTTGAAATCGCGATGATCAACCAAATTTAATGTGCGTTTTAAAGCATGTTCAATAGCAAAACAATAAAAACTTAATTTAAATTTGAATGCAGTTTTTTTTTAGCCTTGTTTTAAAGAAGAAATGAATTAAATTTTGTAAATCATACTTTTTTTTTATTGTATTTTTTTTTTTAAAATATAAAATTCATATTTACACAAATACATTTATAAAATAAGTCATATAAATGTATAAGCAAAGCAACCTACAAAATATGCAATCAACATCTAAATGACAAAATGCACTTAATCAAATTAATAAATTTACATATCATTTATATATAATTATTTTTTTCCTTTTATTTTATATCAACACAACTATTTCATTTCAAATTAAGTGTCTTGTCATATGGAAATAAATTCAAGTTAATAAATGAAACTAAACACAAAAGTGGTTAGTTAATGGAATGCGATTAGGGGGGCGTTTTTAAATTATTTTATGAATATGACATGACACATACGCGGTTTGTTTAGAAATTAGAAACCACACGAATTATATAAAACTTATGATTTTATTCCGTGTGGCGTTCATTTTTTACTTTTTAAAGAAAAAATGAAATAAAATGAAATGTAAGCGAAATGATTGCACAATTTTGAAAATTATGTTAAAATCGAATCTGTGAAAAGAATCCATTTATTTTTATGTATGCAAAATTTAATTCTGAAAGTTAATACAGTTAGACGCAGTCCCGTAGCCAGCTTTACTTTGCAGGACAGGATTTAGTCAAAATATTATTCTAATTCAATCAATAAACACCGCGAAAAAAAAACGCGTTGTATGCAAATCATTGAGGGAGATGAGAATCTAACAGGCTAAGCCTGGCTGCGCCTGTACGTAGCTACGGGCCTGAGACGTGACGTGAAATAATAAAGGTCTTCAAACATATCTATATCGTAAGATTGGTCGATAGAGATTTCTTCTTATCACAGTTGGAGTTTTTATTACACTTGATTTAAATATATTAGAAATAAAAATGTGATTGATTTCGTTGTGTTGGTAATCAATGGTCATCTCATTAGAAAAGCATCTGTACATTTTTATTGAACCATTGCTGGATCCAACCAAAATCTTAAGATACCTTGAGTCATATTATCAGATGTTCACAATATTAATTTAAAACAATTGTGAGTTGACTACCGCGACAAATACTATAAGGTTTTACTTCATTATGCTTAATCACAATTTGTGTACATGTCAATTAACTAATAGTTGTAATTAAATAAATCATACTCCTATCCCACCCAACCCACATTAACATATATTAAATCTTCATTATGTCATTATTATCGATAATTACAAGCCATGCAATCCAAATTTAAAAGAAAATAACAATTTAACATACTTCGAAAATTGCTGTGTAATTTTGCAATGTTATTAAAATTAATATTAAGAATATTATTCATGACTTAAACGGGCGAAGAGAAATTTTCTCCTAAATCATACATGCTGTGCACACTATATTGTACCTTACTGAGATGTACATTCACCTTTTATCTCATTATAAAATTTATAAGTTAGTTAGTTAACCGTCTGCTGTTTACATTTTACCATTTATATTACTCTATTGAATACTATCTTTATTATAAGCTTATATATCGCATTTTAATAAAATAATAAATAATAAATAACTTTGATTCAGATATTTGTAAATTGTATGCAAGAAAACAAGTTAAAGCATAGAAGAAAAAAAATTCAAAGATTTTGTTATTTTTTGTTTTCCCTGTTGTATATTTGTTTTCTTTTTCTTTATTTTTTTCGTTATTAACCTTGGGGCTTAATAAATCTATCGTTGGCACGACTTTCATCTGTCCCGTCTATCGTCTTAACAAAACAAGCTCGTACTTACCGCGCATCAAGTTATTCAAGTATTATTATTATAATCACATTGAAATATCAAATTGAAAATTAGAGATATTAAATGATCGTGTTCTGGTATTTAGTATGTGAGTTCTTTTATCGTTTCCTTTCTTTTCTAACAATAATAATCTAAATAAGCTTAAGTAAAAGTGTGGCTTTATTGGGTCAAATTATTATTATTTTCTATTCAATGTGAAATGGTTTTATTATAATTGTTGTTCAGGAAATTGACTTTTAAAAACCTAAAAGCTGATTTTATCGCGTTACATTTTAACGTATGCGCATTATAGGTAGATAGGCGTCTATGAATATAAGTATCACAATCTACTTCAGATCATAATCATGAGGACGATATTATATAGTTGCAGTAGAGCATTGTTTTCCATTTCACTATAATAATAAAATAAAAACTTTTCACTGTTAACCATTCATAATTAAAACTATAGTCACTCAAATAAACAAAACGTGTGATTCTTTTTCGTTCCTCTGCTGCGTTAAAATACTAAAATATAGAAAAATAAATTTCAAACTACCCACGAATCTCATTGAAGTCGCCTGTAAGGTTTTTGTAAATTACAATTTTGTTGTTGTTAAACGTTTTTCGATTGACTTCTATTTACATATACCAGCCCATTGCGATATAACAAAATCGCCCATACATGCTAATTGTTATTTGTAAGTTTTCTTTTTCTGTATTGTTTTATGAAATTATTGTAAAACTGAATGTTTGGTTATTTGGATACATGCATTCGCACATTAATTTTTAACAGGTATTTAATATCGTATATAAAAATCTGAATTGCATGTGACTTTGGATGGCATATAAAACTTATGAATAAATTATTGTTGCCCAATTGTCGGTAAGTGTTTATGACAATAATATATAATTTATAATAACCGTTTATTTTAAGATGTTTAAAAAAATAACTAGAAATTCGACACAATGCTCTTGAATTGAAGAGCTTACACCTAATGATATCTAGATGTAACGATATACTAATTTTACCGTTTTATATTTCTTCATTTTACATTGATTAACTGCATTTTATTGAATTATTTCCACTTAATTTAATGAACCATCTTTTTTTTTTTTGTAATAGAATATACAATTGTATAGTAATTTGTGAGTCGATCGAATTTTACAGTATATTTTTGAATATCATCAAATACAACCATTTCCAGTCAATGTCAATGTAATTGTAATTTCATACAAATATATATATTTACCATTTACATAACATAAAATTAAATAAAAGTTGCTCTTCAGGCTTCACACAATATTAAGCAAATATGTTAGTAACTGATGCGTAAGTAAACAATATTTGAAAAATAAAATAAAAATAAATACGGAGAGAGATTGTTGCCGAAAAAATGATATATTCAAAAAACATGTAAAATAATAATATGTATATATATATAAAAAATAATATTCAAATTAAGGTGAACCTCATTGTTGAATAGAGGTGCTCACGCTCAAATATATGTACATAAAATATGAGTACGTACAAGTTTAATATCCAAAGCAACTGTAAGGAAAAAAAATAATAATAATAATATTTTAACATATGTTTCAATCATATGAGGAAATAATACAAACGCACACCTCATAATATTTTATTAGTCAAAATATACGAATTTAATTTTTTGTTGATGTCGCTTTTGTTGCACGTATTTGGTAATCGACACTCAGATCTCATGAAGGTCAACTTACAATATTATATTCATTTATTGTTTATTGCTGGCTGTTTGGCATTATTATAGTTTAGTGGTCTGATTTTTCAAAAGATGAATGAAATTGAGTGATTATTGTAGTTGTTTTTGTTTTGTTCGGTTTTTTTTTTTTAATTATTATTATTTTTCATGTATTATGTAGTGTTGTTGCACGCGATGAATACTGAAATAACTGAATAGAGAAAAAACATACATTTTATGTATTAAGAAATTTATTTTCGAATTAATTTGAGATATTAATTTCAGTGGAATTAAATTTAGAGTAGGCAGGGATTTATCATACATTCTTACAACGAAATTATACAGATTAGAGAGATTGTAGTTTGTTTTATTTGAAAGTTTACAAAACAAACTGTATGATTTTGATTTGTTTTTTTTTTCTTGTTTTATAGTTCTATCAATCAATACTGAATAAATTTTTGTAATTATGACTACATAAGGTATAAAAGTAGTAAATGTTTTTAAATTAAAGCTGAATATTTTAAATGGTTTTGATTTTTTCTCAAAATTTGAAAGTCGATTTTTTAGTTGATTTTGTTTTGCTTTGTTTTTATAGTTGTATTGAATTAATTCGTAACAAAAATAACTGAAAATGAAAATTTTTCTTTCTTGTAAAGTTTAATATTTCAATAATTTCTTCCAAGGATTAAAATTAAATTCTATACTAATCTGTCAATTTTCTATAAAATCAGATTTTATGGAAAAATACTATAAAACACATGCCAAGGAAAATGCATGTAAATATTAACAATAAAAAAGTGTTGCTTAAAACTTGTTTGGAAATTAAAAAATTCAACAATTTTAATTTATTCCTCTGTAAATACGTCGAAAATAAATAATATTCGAATGACACAATATAACAACTTCTGTTAACTCAAAAAATCTTTTTGGTGGGTGTTAAATAATAAGATTCTTTTTTTTTTTTGTTTTTGATTTCTTTTATCTGCATCTACTCAGTAAATATTTTCGATTCTATTAGGTCATACTTTATTTGGAAAGATTTTTTATTAGTATATATAGAAAAAACAAATAAAAACAATATTTCAATCTTATTATTTAAGAAAATATTTACTTATTCTGAAGTTGAAATTAAATTTTGTCATTTTAGCAGAAAGGTGTGTTTTATAAGTAAGAGGTTGTTTTGAACATTTGCTCTTTGTGTCAAGTGTTCGATATTGGATTTACGATTCATTTTCTTGTACATACAATATAATTTTTACGCAATTTTTACACATGTTAAATAACTTCGACATGAACATAATACTAAAATGACATTTAAAATTATTGAAAGTTTCAGTATTTTTCTCTTGCAAACAGAATGCCGATAAACATGTATTAATTTGTTTATTATGTGTTTGATAGTATTACCTTAAAAATATTGAATTGATACGTGACAAAAGCTGTAAATGTACCATATTTTGCTCTACCAGTTTCTGCAAAATATTTATATCATTTTAATTGACATGTCCAAAGGATCAATTAATAAGCTTTTGTGGGTACAAGTTTTAATTTAATAGAAGCAAACCACCAAACCAATAGAAATAATTTTATGTAAACATAATCGTTTCAAAATAAGTTATGTATTTCGCACTTATGCACAAAGTATGCTTTTAAAGAATTTACATTTTGATATTACAACATCCGCTAAGCCTTACTTATGACTTGGTTCTGTTGAATTTTAAATATTCATAAACTGAAAGGGGGGACTTTATCACAGTTTGACATTGTAAAAATGTTATTTAAATTTTATTGAGTTGAATATTTATTTGAAGCGGCTGGGATTCTTAATTTATTGAATTGAATATTTTATGTTTTTGGATGAATTTTTCAATTAGTGTATTGGTGTTTTGTAGAGATAATAAATGTTGCAATCCGGAAAGGTTTATAACACTTGAAATAAAAATTGTACATTTTCTGCTATTTGTTGAACAACTGTAAATCCAGATTACGCGGAATGTTCAAATATTTGTTATATAATGAAAAAGACGCATTATCATCATTCTATATTTCTTTCCATCTCTTAAGTTATCTCACGTCTTACCTTGAATAATAATAAAAAAAAAATATATATTTATTATTTATTCATATGATTTGCTTATGTGTGTCTGCACCTACTTGAAACATTATTAACATTTTTTGTACATTTACATAATATAGATTTATGTGCCGATTATAATACGATATGTCTACAAAAAATCTATCTATATTAAATTTGTATCTATTTTATGCAAAATATAGTAATTTTCATGTTCTCATAGAATACAACATATAAATTTGCTCTGACATATATATTCGTTGCTGTCGACATTTAATACACCTCATATTGCTTATAATAGAAAATTCAATGAGTTGAGGTTAACATGTTCAAAATATTTTGCATTTTAGTAGCAGAACCGTCAACAAGAATAAGATTGTTGGCTGAGATATGTTGCATGCATTAATGCTCAAAATATTAAATATGCACGCAAATTGATCAAATGTATTAAAAAAAAAAAAGTAAAAAAAAAAATGATATTACATCATTTCAATTTACTGCAATGCTTTAATAACGTCGATAATCGATATTTAATGTTAAATATTATATGCCATATTAGTTCATGAAGCTAACATATTATAGTTAGAATATTTATTTTTTCATTAAATCGATTTTATTGGCAATTTTTAATCTGTGAGGAATATATAGTTAATGCGATTTCTTTTTGCTGCAAAATTATAGTACTTTATTTCTGTACGCTTAAAAAATAATATATAAGAAGTCTCGTTTTTCCTGGCTCAAACTTAATTATTTGAAGCACACTCTTGAGAGCTTAGTATTCCTGTATATTATACGTGCTAAATTCAGTATAAAAAATTCATTATACTAAAATAGTCATCAGGGACAAACAGTCTGGAATTCAATATTAAAAACCAATAATAAACAAACCTGTGAAACGAACATTGTTCATATTATCTTATATAAAAGTTTTCTTGTTTTTTCATTCGAATTTAGTAAAAACGAATAACATAAATTAAGAAATAAAATATAATTTACAATATTGTTTCATACTTTTATGGAATATTTTGTGAAGATTAAGTTCTTGGTTTTTTTTTTTTAACTATATTAAAAATTAAATTCAAATCACATATTTGGTAAAACGCATTAAACTCACATAAATTCAATTATTGAATGGGCGTTTTAAATGTTGCATAAGAACTAATTCAGCAAGGTGTTCAAGTAAATTCCGCGCGAATACAAATTTTTTGCGGTTGAAATTAAAAACAGATTTGAAAATAATAATCATAATAACAAAGCTATTTCTACCAGCAATCATTAAAATAACATACATTCGTAAATTTTATTTTTCTCCATCATTTAAATAAAATTTTAGTGTATTTTAAATGTGATTTTACGAAATATTGATTTCTCGAACGTAATGATGAAGTTTGGAAAATATTAATGGTAATGTCTGGTTCTATTCACTATTTAAATGCAATCGATTTAATTATCATATAGCCGTCCGTCTTTTGTGTGTTTGTTTCTAATAGATACCGCTTTGTTGATGTAAAGCCGATATTATCAAATACGTACAAAATGTATAACTGCATTAAAATAATATGTTTCTATCGGTTCAATTTATAAACAACAATATTCCGTCAACCACAATTTTATAAATTTATTTATTTAGTTTATTTTATGTATAAATGGATTTACTAAAATTCACACACATTTTTTTTTTATTTACAGATAAAATTGAAAAAAGTTCTTGGCCTAACTGTATGCAGTAATGCAGCATTAGATGTGTCACCAACAACAGGTGTCTTAGCATATCCTGCTGGGTAAGTAAAGTCTAATTTTTTTTGTACTTTTTTTATTTAGTATTTGTAAGTAAATATTTGACAAACATTTAACAAGTGCAATCTAATCAGATAATAATTTAATGCATTTACAACAAGTCTTTTAATTTTTCATTCAATATTGTGTAAATTTCTATTTACATACATTTTTATTCATTTTTTTCGCCACTTTCTTATGCATCGCTATCGCAATGCAATAATTTTTGAATGGTATGCTAACATGAAATCGTACAAAATCATACTTACCTGGCGTAAGGGTAAACCCTGATCAATAAGGGGGTTCCCTCAGAATGAGGCTCTTTCATTGCACATTAGATTGGGCTGACCTCTGCGATTAATCCTAATGTGATTAACTCGTGCGTAATATTTTTGGTAGCCGGGATAAGCGTTCGCGCTATCCCGAATTTATATATAAAAGAATGGATTTTTTGTTGTTTGCAAACAGCTTTGTTTATATCTTGCAAGCGAACCGTTTTCTATACATAGATATTGTGAATGTAATGATTTTCTCTTTAGTACACATTTCAGCTGCTTGGTAAAATATGGTTGTAATCTGTATTTAGTTAGGGGCGACGGTGTGCTATGTATAATTGTAATAAGATAGGTAAGGTACTCGAATTATTTTGCTATCACATCATAAAATAATTTTAAATTATAAAATTTCTGATTAATTTAAAATTATATTTCGAAAAAAAATATTATCAATTATTTTTAACTCAATAAAATTTTCTCATTTCTTTTAATTTGATTTTCAGCTAACTTAGTAACAGCATGAAAACAAATAAAAAATGTTCATCTTTTTAAATTGTTGAGAAAATATTTCGAATATGCAGTCTTTTGCTATGCGTTTATGCTATAATGAAAAGTTTCGATTATAAGATCGAGTTTTAACATTTAATTGGAATATTTTCTACAGTTTGTTATTAAAATAATAATCATAAAATTTTATTGCGTTGTTTAAAATGAATTGATTTTGCTTAAATAATGGCATTTAAACTTTAAACCGTCATGTAATATCATTAAAACAAAAAAAATCATACATTGCTTCACAGCTCACTTATTAATTCATTAAACGTTTTCATTCTTTCTAATCTAACTAACTGATAAATTGATCGACACTGTTGTTGGCAAACCATTTTAAGTTCCATATATATGCACGGCTAAAGATATTATGATATAATTTTCAATATATCAACAACATCAGTATATTTTCGAATACCTTGTATGTAATTTATTGCACATTATTCTGTATGCTTTTGATTTCCAATGCATGTATGTCTATGTATACATAAGTAACTGCCGGTCATGCCTTTTATATAATAAAAAAATAAGTGATCGTTGTACAACAGGATACCTTTTTTGTATTAAATAAATGACAAACGAAGACGAAAGACTATTAAGTGTTAGTATAAAGTCATATGTCATTCAAGTGGTCTTACATACTACATGGACTTGGATTAAAATATGGTGATCTATGATTACGACATGTTTTAAATTCTATATTGAAAATTGAAATGCTACTGCGACTTAAAATAATTATTCGACGCTAGACGGTGACTAAATTCAAAGAACAAAAACAAAAAACTGTTTTCTTTTACCACCAATAAAGTCTGACATCGACAGACAAGTCTTTACATATATTTTTTTTTTGTTCTAATTGTAAATCCAAATATTTATTTAAACATGTTTCGCTTTTTATGATCTGATCTATTGTTCTTTAAACGTTCTTGTATAATCAGTTCTTAGAAACAGTCATGTATTTAATATAAAAAAAAATCGTCTGTAATTAACATAATGGTTAAATTAATTTGTATTTGGTACCTCCTTTCTTTAACAATGCTGTGTTCGTAATATAATTACAATTCCTATAGTCCATAATTAGATATGAGCAGGCGTATAAAATAATAACTAGAAAAAAGATGTAATAATACCAAACAAAAACCACAAAAATGTCATTGACATTGAAGCAGTTAAATTTTAATGAAATTATTATATAAAATAGTTATTAGTTATGTACGATGATTAAGAGATTATACGGTGGTAAATGGTAACTAAACCGGAAAAAAATGGAAATAAAAAAACGAACTAATTTCTATAATTTATTATTGTATGAAATGAGTGTTGAAAACTATGAGCATTTTGAAATGAATAGAAAAATTAAAAAGTTAGCCACACATTTCAGATTAAAATGCACCTTATAATTTAAGTTTTTTTTATTTTATTTTTTTTTTGTAACGGATCCAGTGGGTGTGTCCAAGAACCAAGTACATATTATTTAATTTTTAAACTTTGATAATAAAAAAAAACCAATGAAATTTTTTCGAATCAAATCAAATCAAATCAAAAGATGCTTAATTGTACAATTTCAAACACCTATTTAGCAAGTTCCTTTTCAATTTCTATGAATTTTGATTTGATTGATTTCCTATTTTTAACTAACATTCTTCTAAAAGTATAAAATTATCATCGGCTGCACTTTTAGCAGTGCAAATAATGATGATGGTGGTCAAAATATTTGAGTTTCTACTTTTTAACATTAATTTTAAGATTGACTTTTGATTTAGTTTGCACGTTTTATGTTATCAAGCAAAAATATTTCCGTCCAAGTCATTTACATTTCACTCACATTTTGAATTACATGAATAATTTATTTACTTTTCATCTAATATGGAAACGATAAAATGTATTTCCATTTAATTTATTGGTTTCTATAGAAGTTAAATAGTATATAATAGTTAACTGAACTATTTTTTCACTAGCATTCGTGCAGCCAAAGTCTATTTTATCGAATAAAATTATGTTGACTTTTGCTATGCATTACGGTTCGCACGTCTATTATTTCAATAGAAAGTAAAACCAGAATATTGGTTTTTGTACTTAAATGGACATTTGTTATTAGTCATTGAGGTAGTTCTCAGCATCAAAATAAAAAAAAAAAAAAAAAACGTACATACCAGAAATGTTTTTGTGGTTTTAGTTTAAATTTTAAAGAATGTTGTCTTGTCAGCTTGAGAGATAATGTTGCTATTGCAATGAATTTAATATTATAAATTACAAGTATATTGATTCTTGTTGACCTCATTTTAACTATTTGAAACAGCTCTTTTTTAACTTTAAACGGTTGTACTTAAAGGAACATCGCATGAAAGAACTTTTCAGATAATTATTTACTAATATATATTTCTTTTTCTTTATTTCAGATGCACTGTTGTATTGTTCAATTCAAAAAAGCTTAGTCAATCATATTTATTGAATACTTCCCGAAAAGCAATCACTGCAGTTGCTTACTCACAGTGTGGACGGTATGTATAATGTTAAATACATTATAAGAAATGTTTATATATTTAAATTTAAATATTGCTTTTTTCTTAAATTATTTTGCAGGTATATTGCAACTGGAGAATGCGGACAAAATCCAGCAATAAAAGTCTGGGAATTGGATAATACAACATCAAATGGAAATTTTGAAATACCTGGTGGTGGGATTGGTGGTAGTACGACTGGTGGAACCGTGATAGCTGAGTTTTTAGGCCACAAATATGCTGTTAGTTGTATTGCATTTTCACCAACCGGAAAATATTTAGTATCAGTTGGTTCACAACATGATATGATTGTAAATGTATTCGATTGGAAACAAAATTTAAAAATAGCATCGAACAAAGTTAGTGCCAAAGTTGTAGCCGTATGTTTTAGTGAGGATGGTAATTATTTTGTAACGGTTGGTAATCGTCATGTGAAATATTGGTATTTGGAAGGAAGTAGAAAATATAAGGAGCCAATACCATTAATGGGTCGTAGTGCCATTTTAGGTGAATTACGTAATAATGATTTTTGTGCAGTTGCTTGTGGAAAAGGAACAGCAGCCGATAGTACATACGCAATAACAAGAAATGGACATTTAGTTGAATTTAATTCACGTAGACTGTTAGATAAATGGGTTGCATGTCGTACAACGTCTGCCAATTGTCTATGTACAAGTTCTAAATTTATTTTAGTTGGATGTGCTGAATCAATAATTCGTGTATTTAGCGCTGACAATTTAGAATATTTAACAACATTACCACGAACACATTACTTGGGAGTTGATGTTGCGCAAGGTGTTCACATCAATCATATAACATCCGTTCCACAAAATGCCAAATATCCTGATACAATAGCAATGGTTTATGATGAGGCTCGATTAAAATTAAGCTGTGTTTATAATGATCATAGTTTATATATTTGGGACTTACGAGATATTCGACGGGTTGGTAAGAGTCACTCATTTCTATATCATTCAGCGTGTATTTGGGGCGTTGAAACTGTGCCATATAATGCATTGAAGAATAATCTAGCACATAATTTGCCATTGGATTGTTTTCTGACATGTTCCTCAGATGATACAATACGTGTATGGGACTTAGATGGCAGCGAAACAAACGAAGTCTATCGAAAAAATATTTATAGCAAGGAATTACTGAAAGTTTTGTACATTGATGATGAATTAAATTTTATTAAAGATATGGATAATCCGATATTAAATATGGAAAAATCGTCTAGTTATGATGGCCGCAATGGTGTACGTTGCATTAAAGTGAGTCCGGAGCGACATCATTTAGCCACAGGGGATCGTAGCGGAAATATTCGTATCTACAATATTGGAAATCTGAAGTTATTAACCACCATTGAAGCACATGATTCCGAAGTACTATGCCTTGAATACACAAATGATAAGATAGATCGTAGATTATTAGCAAGTGCTAGCCGTGATCGATTAATTCATATATTTGATGTTGATGTTGGCTATCAAATTTTACAAACCCTTGATGATCATTCAAGTAGTATAACTTCTGTGAAGTTTATTGGAGCCGGCCTAACATTCCAAATGGTTTCATGTGGAGCCGACAAATCAATTATTTATCGTACATTTCAACAAAACCAATTTTTGCGTGGAAATAACTGTTCGGGAAAAAATACGCTTTACGATATGGAAATCGATAGTAATAGTAAACATATATTGACAGCATGTCAAGATCGAAACATTCGAATCTATGGAACACAAAATGCTAAACATACAAAAACATTTAAAGGCTCTCATTCGGATGAGGGAAGTTTAATAAAATTAAGTTTAGATTTGAGTGGAATTTATATTGCGACATCGTGCACTGATAAGACATTAAGTGTTTATGATTACTATTCGACTGAATGTATGGCACGAATGTATGGTCATAGTGAACTAGTCACCGGATTGAAATTTACCAATGATTGTAAACATTTGATATCAGCTAGTGGTGATGGTTGTATTTTTATATGGCAGGTTCCGCATGATATGATTGTTACAATGCAAGCACGGTTATCACAGCAGGCGCTACGTTCTGGTACGGCTATTCCACGTCCAATTTCTTCACCGACTGGCGATGATTTAATTTTAGAATCACAATTTAATAGCAATAATATACGTCCACCAGAACAATTTGGCTCACCAAAAAGTTTTCTGACAGAAGATATTCCAGTGTCACCTGGTTATAGATTTTCTGATGTTGGTCAATTACCGCAATGGGCCAAAAAGAAATCAACAACGACTTCCGAGGAATCGACAAGTAATAACACAGTTCCACTTAGTTCAAGTCCTAGTCAAACAACATTCGGTGGTGGTGTAAATCCACCAAAGGCAAGAGGGCGATGGGCACAAAAAGCATCATTTGAACCTGATGATTTGCGAGCGACAACACCTACTGACCATGTTGTATCATCAACGACAATGACCCCAGCAATACCAGTATCAACTGCGGCAGCTGTTTCATACACAATTCCAATTATTCAAACAAATAATCATCATAATTTGAATAATAATCAAACATCCGATTATAATAGCGGCAGCTCAAAAGATATATATAACAATACATATTTAAGTGAGGATAGTTCCATTGATAGTGGAATGGAAAATCGACGAGAATTAATGTTTTTGAATAAAAATGTAATTTTCTTTTTACTAATATTAAACTATTGTAACTTTGACAATAATGATTGCATTTACAATTTTTAGATTCCAAAGAATCCACACAGTAACCTTCATTTTGAATCAAATACAGAACATGATGGTGATATTGAGGATATATCAGATGGTGAACGTACAAGCTCTGATCATGGAATGATGTTCTATCCAAATCCAGCACCAAGCACACCAACGTATGCCATTAAAATTCTATTTGTCATAACTCTTTTTTCAACGATTACCATTAACATTTCATTCAAATATTTTTAGTGATTTTAAAGTAAACGCAATGAATGAAGAAGAACTTCGGAAATCAGTACGTCGACAAAAATTTGAAAAACAAGGTTTAAGTTTAGCTACATCACAAAGTGGTCCATCAACAGGAACCGGTACTGGCACATCCGATGATGAAGATGAAGCATCTACACCCAGTGGTGATAATGCTGAAAGATCATTAGCATCAACATTAGGTGGCAGCTCTGAAAGTATACCACTTCAGTCATCGTCATCGTTTCTACAAGCTGCCCTGGATGGACCTGGAAGTTTATCTGATCGAGGCGAAAGAAGTAAGAAATTATTTTTTTCATTGTAATTTTTTCTAATATATTTTTTTGTGTTTCAAATTCAGGTCGAAGAAGTATAAGTTCGAAACATAATAATCACGACAGTAAAAATAGTTCATTTACAAAATCTTTTGCCAATACCAAAAAGGAAGAATTGATGAAAGTTATCAATGAAGCTAAACAAAAACTTGAAAATGTAAGTGTTGCTAACACTGGCATTGACTTTTTAATTTTACACAATTTGGGAGTTTTATGTAATGATTTGATTTATGATATTTTTTGTGGTGATTTGTTCGATTGCAAAATAGAAATCTACAAAAAAATATATATATTGATAAAATTTATTCAAAAAAAATTTAAAATAATTTTTATAGGGGCAAAATTGTCGCATGAATGATGTTAGAAAATTGAAAACTATACATGAGGTGAGAGTTATAAAACACACACACACACTCAATCAGTCGATCACAGTAGAGACGCTTTCTAAAGTTAATTGTGAATTTGTCTGTTGTGTTGTGGTGTGTCGTTGATGTTGTGTTAAAAAATTGAGCAAAATCAACACCTAATGCGTATAGTTACACTAATTATTTGCTTATTTTCTAATTGATTATTAATTTATTTTTAATATTAATTTGAATTACTTAATTTATTAACATCTTTATTTCGGCCAAACAATGTAAATAAATGAATTGCTTTTTTCCTTATTTTTTCCAGAATCTTGATGTTAAAACACTTTTTTGTTTGCCAAATTAACTATTCAGAATTTGAAGTCAAACGAATTGCTTCTTTAAAAATGCATGAATTATCATATATTTAATTTAAAATTTAATATTAATAAATGGTTATTTTTTGAAAGGGTAAATGATTCGGTATTTGAATAATGACATTAATCTTTATTAACGTAGGACGTCAAAAGGGGTTTTTAGTTTAAAATGTAAAAAAAAAATCACAGAACTGCTTGTTTTTAAATTTAAGCAGGGCAGAAATCTGATTTCAATTAAATTCAGGCAATACAGTACTTACAAATTTTTCATTTTAAAATTTCTACACTTAAATAAATAAGTAAACAAAGAAGGAACTACAAACTGACAACAGAATTCATAAAATCATTTTTGAATTTCTTAGAAATTATTAATTATTGAAAGAATCCGCTTACTTTAATGAAAACTAATTATTTAATTTTACTGCGTAAATAATTAATTTTATTTTTATTTGGGGAACATAATTTTTTTTTTTATTATTTTATTTAATGATTTTTTTTCCTTATTTCTTATAAAGGTTGGATACCGATCAACATTACGTGCTAGTCAAAGTATATCGGATCTAAGTCATTCAGCCAATATTGATGTATCATTACGTGGTGGAAATCATCGAATACAAAGACAAGGTTAGTCTCACAAATAATCGAATAGGGGATTATTAAAAATGCACCTCACCCTAATCAGGCTAGAGATATCAAATTTAAAATAAAATCACCATTAACATTTGTATCACAAAAAAACATTTCTATATTATTATTAATATAATCAGAAACCAAAATCTTATCTTTAATAAATTCATTATAAGTAGAATTAAACAAAAATTAAATGATTTAACTAAAAAAGAATTAATAAAATTCTTTCACATTTTTTTTTCTTCTTTTTAATGCTGCTTATGTACTTAATTATATTTAAACTACTTAAAATATGTGGTAAATACAGGAGACAGTCATACTTCTTCTGTTAAAGGTTATAATTACAATAATCATAATAATAACAACTATTTGAATTGTGCCGCACCAAAATCTGTACTAACACAAAATTGCCATTTAATTCGTCAAATACAGCGAGACTATCCACCATATCCATGTGACATTGGTGTTTATCCACCACATCCCTCACATTTAAAACATCCAGCAAATCAAAATCTGAATACACATGTTTTATCAACTGTTGTTCCAGTGCAATCGAGGCCAAATACCTTAGAACTTAATTTTGATAATGCAAATGCATCAGCCGCATCGAATGCTAATAATAAAATTAAAGGACAAAAACATCCGAGCATTTTGAAAAATTATAAATCTTGTCCAGTATCACCAGTCCACGAAGAGTTAGATTGGACTAATGTCGGTATTACTGCTGATGATGAACTAAATGCCGTTTCATCTAAAGATCAAACATCAAATAAACGACATTCAATGTACAGTGATGATGCTAAAACAATTTTAGATATGATTCACGCGGATACAGAAAAAATGATAGCTGAAATTACACAAAAGTATGGCGATTTAGATGAATCAACTGTGCCACCATTACCATTAGCCAATAAAATAGTAGAAAAATCCAAAGGCTATAATATTACGAGCAAAATGAATCGCCAAAATGAACATAAATTTCTTTCCGATGAAGATGCTGGTAATTTTAGCTCAGATTCATTAGAAGATTGTAGTTTAGATTTAGATGTGAATACCCATTGCCAAACGAAACAACGAATGCGAAAGTCAACTTGCCAAAAGAAACACCGTAAAAATGATCCGATTCCACAGCACAGTACAATGCCAAAGCGTTCAGTCTCAGATTATTTCATTTATGACGAATTCTATTTAAATCGAAACGTCTCACTTTCTGATATTTTAAACGATGATGATGACATCGCAAAAAGAGAATATGCATTTCTAAATACTCAGCGACATTCTAGTGCTAGTTTTTTCTTAGCTCCTGAACGAAAAAGTCAAGAGAGTCTATTATCTGATGATATTACTGGTTGTGGTGTTAGCTATTGTAACAGCATGGAAAGTATTTTATCAGACGATTCGGAATGTAAAAGTGCTCCTCTGGAAGCATTATTTAGTCGAACGAAACGTGATTTGAATAAACAGTCAGGTAATTATTATGATTATAGTAGAATTGAACCAAACAGTAGTTCAAAATCATATGGTTCAAGTCCTAACAATTGTACATCTGGTGGATTTGATTATTACATGGAAAATCAGCAGCAGCTCTCATGCTATGATAAAGAAGCGTATAACATTTCAAGCTATGACTATGATAGTTTATTAAGTACAGCTAGATGTCCGCCCCTACCTCCTCCTCCTCAATTTCAAAATAAATACCAAGTAACTCATACAAAGTCAATTCCTAGTTCATGTACTTATCCCTCATTATCTACATGCAATACTAATAAAAATGATGAATTCATTCCACGTCTGGGTTCTAAAAATGTTCAATATTCATCGAACATGAATAAAAGTTTAAGCAAAGAGTTTGTAAATCAACGTCAATTAAATAATTCAAATCCAATTTATCGTTGTGATGATGACAATGACTTTTTTCAAAGAAAGCCTATTAAGCCGGCAGTACCTGCAAAACCTACTAAGTTACTTTCAAACACAGACACTATGGCATCAGGCACTCCATCAGCGACCGATCAAAATGTTTATGTTATGCGTAAATCATGTAGCTTTGAAATTGAAATGTTTCATGGACGTGGTCGCATGTTGCAGCAAAAGAATGCGGCCAAAAAGTATGAACAAAATTTACAGAAATTTGAAAAAGATCGAAATCGTGGACGTAGTAACACACAATTTGGTGGAACATTAGAAATGGCATATGTTCCACATAAGCCACCGGTAGCTAATCGACGAAGTGCTAGTATGAAATCTAAACGATGTATCCGAGATAAAGAACGATATCACACTGTGGGACAAATAAATTGTGCGGATAGCAAAAATGAGACATGCAATGCTGCTAAGAAAACGCTAAAGGATTGCGATGGTGAAGAAAAATCTATTGAAATTTTTGTGTCGGAAAAAGGTTCTGCCGAAGATGACAATATGGACAGTTTAGAATTATATACGAAACCAAATCTATATAAAGAAAATTCGGTTGATTCACTGGATGACTTAGAACCTAGTAAACTATGTAAATCAAAAGAGTCATCACGTAAAGAATATAAGAAAAAGGAAAAATCAATGGTGACGGCAGATTTTTTATCACAAGCAGAATATTTAAAATTCCGTGATATTGAAAAAAAAATCGATGTTATTAATAAACTTGTTGAAATGGAAGAAAAAAAATTAGAGCAAGAACGAATTACAAAGGAACTGCGTATGCGACCATTCAAATGTAATGTTAAAGAAAAAGGCTATGTCAAAAGTTTAACCATGAATTTTGACAATTTAGCTAAGACTATGCAGTACGAACGAGATTTAAATCAGATAATTTCCTATCAAGGACAAATTAAACGGAACTATAGCCTTCCCGATGTCTTAGAAGTTGCTAAATATCAACTGTTTCGTGGTGGTGGTGATTTTAATGATGATTTTCGTACTAAAATTGAACAATTTGTTGGAAATAAATCGCCATATTATGGTGTTCCCAGTTTATCAAATGAAGGTGTGCAGTGAAAACTCATTCTTTTTTATCTCGCATGGATGTTTCAATCTTATTTCATTTATTTCTTGTCTTCATTTCATTATATATACATATTATCAATTTTTTTTTTGTTGAGTTATACCGTTTGTGTGCACGAACTGCACAATGTTTCAAACAATTTGAATAGATCTTTGTTTTTTGTCTCTCAATCTTTTTTTTTGTAATGTTAGCACATATGTTATTTTCTTATATGAATAAAAATTTCCATAATCATTAAAATATAGTTTGCTGAACATGAACAGCTTGTTAAATATAAAAAATGATTATCGCAATTTTATGGTTTATAGAATTAATGCAATCAATTCATTGCTTATAAAACAGTAGTAAATTTGATGTATTTGGTAATTGGAAATTTAATTTAACTGATCTATATTTCATGCTTTTGTAGACAGACGCTTTTATTCAAACAATCTTTTGTTTAATTATTAGTTTTTTTTAGTGTTTTGTTGCTCATTTTTTTTTTTGAATCTAAATTTGGTTTAAATTTTTTTTTAGGCAACCCAAATAGCTTAATGTTGTCCGCACAAGCTGACGAGTCTTCTTCCATTAGACGTGCTTGTTCGCTTAGTGATTTAAGTATGGGAAAAGGTAAAGAAATATACGAAAAAAATCAACCAAATAAATTTTTATTATTTTTTTCTTTAAGTTTTATATCTTGTAGTTTTGTTTTTTTTTTTCTTCTTTTTATATGGGCAAAGCTTTCCTGTTTTGTTTTGTGTTTGAATATATATTTTAACTGTTTTAATTTGGACTCGAAAGAAAGAGAAAACTGATTTGAAAATTTTAATTTTTATTAGAAACTTGTACTCAAGTGAATACATTCTGAGTTAACACTTTTTATTTTTTGTTTCTAAAGTTTATTAAATATTTAACAATAAACAAATTTAATTGAAATATATTTACAGGTTTCAAATCACAAAGTTCACATTCATATAAACCGATAGCAAGTAATAGGCAAGGTATTTCTAGTCGAGTTCCACCAAAACGTACTAATTCATCAGCTGGTAAATTAACAAATAATGTTGGAATGGGTACAAGAAGTATATCGGTTGGTACTTTAAATCAAGCAGTAAGTTAATATTATTTCATAAATTACAAAGCATTTCTAATAATTTACACATTTTTTTTTTCAGAGCGATTCGGACCCAGATGCTCCTACTTCACGTGGTGGAATTTTACGACCAACTATTTCATCACAAAATAAAATTAATGGTGGAGCAGGTATGTTTGAAATGGAGAAGTACTTACAGACAATGTTATCACCAATGCTAGTTTTTGCATATTTCATTTTATCTATTTTTTTTTTATTGGGTTCATTGGGGTTAGCAGGTGTAAATCATTAAATTCATAAAATATTTCATAAAAAATAATATAAAAAAAAAATGTTTTCATCGTCAAATTTGAGGATAACCAATTTCTTCAATTCAACAAACAAAAAATGTTGAGGATATTCATTCAATCTTTGTCAAATATTAATAGTTCCAACTATTACTTATACTTCTTTAAAGCACTTCAAAAAAATAATGCGCGTTGTTCTACATCAACTTTAAATACTTAAAGAGCGTCATATTTTTTTTAACGATTTTTTAATGTGAATTTTTTCAATTATGGTTCAATTCCTTTAATTAAACAACTTCAGGAAACAATAGTATAGATCCTCTGTTCAAATAAAATTGCAGTTTATCAGATTCAGTAATGCACTGGGAATATTCTGATTTGGCATCCAGTCAATTTTAAAATTACCTACTTTAGATTTGTTTTTAATTTGTTGTTTATTTGTTGTTTTTTTTTTCTTTCTCTTTTTGACTCTGAAGCACCACCATCAAACAGGCCATACAATAATACAAAGACAGCAGCTGGTATTATTAATAGAAGGCGTGGACTAACCAATGCATATAGTAGTGGTAGTGTTAACATTTTCAACATTTTTAATTCATTATTTTGCCTCTAATCAAAAATATAATTTAAAAAAAAAGAGATCATCCAAATATTGTTAAGACACAAATGATTTACTTTAAAATATTTCTAGCAAATTTATCAACTGTGGGTCAAGATGATTCTAGCTCTGAAGAAGCTCAATCAAATCCACATCCAACAACAAATGGTAAGCCTGCCGTACCACCGAGACCACGTAGCATTTCAGCTATTGATTACAAACGAAATGGCTTACCACCAGGCTCAATTCTAGCTGGAAGTAGCAATTCAAATAAACAAAGCAAGGGAAATAATTTTTCTGATGATCTACCATGTAAAGATAATGATTTGGCCAGTGCTGATTGTAAGTTAAAGACTTTTTTGTAATAAAATTTTGAAGATATTTAAGCATTTATGATAAAAATTGAATAAATCTATTCTTTGGCACAGTGAGTTCTCAGCTAATATCAAATATAATATCACAATTAATGGTCACAACAAATTCAGTTATGCAACTTCACCAAAGACTTAAAAATAGCGATGAAACAACATCTGGTGCACGAAATAAGGCATTAATGAAGGAATTGGAAAATGCTGTGATGATGACACAAACAATGCTTACCAAAATTACAACAAATAGGTTGATATACAGATCGAAAATAATCTTATAATAGAAATTAATCTCATTAAACATTATTAAATAAACAATTTTTTTGTTTTCAATTAGAACAAGCAATGATAAATCTCCTGGAAATAGCAGTAGTAGTCCACATGTAACGTTTCATCCGAATAGTGATTCACGACATTTAACACCACAACAAAATGGTGAATATATGCAAATGATGGATAAATGTTCAGATATTCTACATAAAGTTCAAAAACATGTTCAAAATAGTAACACATAAAGATGAAATCGAATTAGACATTGTCCTCCATTTCCGTTAAACGTATTTTTTATTTTTGTTTTTTTAAATGTAAGTATAGAAAATAAGTTCGTGTTCGTGTGCAAATGTT
The DNA here is from genome assembly GCA_011634745.2 of Catotricha subobsoleta. Taxonomy (NCBI): domain Eukaryota; kingdom Metazoa; phylum Arthropoda; class Insecta; order Diptera; family Cecidomyiidae; genus Catotricha; species Catotricha subobsoleta. Next base: position 42,606 of record JAABKK020032629.1, read on the forward strand.
TGAAAGGTTTAACGTGTAATGTATTTGATTTGATGTTCGATAGTAATAATTAGATTGTAATCACGAACGGAATTTTGATAATAATGAAAATGATTGATTTATGAAATACTTATGCACACGTGAACAATTTGTTAATATCGATTAATAATATGAATTATAAAAAAAAGAAAAAACATAGTTGAACGTAAATTCTAATATTAAGATTAAAGTTCTTCATAAATTAAGCGTTTTATTTAAATTAAAAAATCGAAAAAATTAAATTAAAAAAAAAAAATGCATCAAAACTACTAATAATTAATGTTTATGGAGGAAAAGAATTGATAATTATAAATTATTCATATAAATTTACTTACAATGTAAGAGTTTTTGTAGTCGTTCGTTCGTTCGTTCGTCCATTTATTATTATTCAAATGTATGCAATTGAATTTATACAAAGCAAAAAAAAAATCTTTTATTTGTTTTTAGTTTTAAGTATTTTAAAAAATTTGTTTTAATTTTAGTTGTTGTAAATAGAATTAAACTATTTTGTGTAAATTTCTTTCACTGGAAACAGGCGTCCAACTTTTAAAAAAAAAAAAATTGTGGAAAAAAATTATAATAAAATTTATTTAAAAATTATAAAAAAAAAACAAATGAGGTATTGAGGTATTTACTCCATAATAATTCGAAATTTCTTTAAACAAAATCTATAGAATCTTTTGTTTATACCATGGTGTTTTTCTCAATTTTTATGTCATTTAAATGAAATAAGATGTAAATAAACTTTGTCAGTGTGTCAATTTTATTTTAATTTTCCTTTTTCGTTCTTGTTTAATGTTCAGACCAGTTTCATTGCATAGAATCGCATATTAATTGAGGGAATTAATTGAAAACATTTTATAAAAGTTTTCTGCACAAAACTTTCACAGAATTTATCGATATCGACAAAAACACTTCATTTGAAAGTAAAACGCAAAAAGTGTCGTCGTTAAAAACAAAATCAAATTCAAATTCTATAGGAAAGAAGTTCCAAAATTTTATTAATTTCAGAACATTTTAATTTATTTTTCTTTGACACAAATAATAGTTTTTAATTATGACAAACAAAATTAAAACAAAATCTAAATGTTACCTAAACATAAAAAAAGAAATAAGATTAATCAACTAACTAAATTTTATAATTTATAAAAAATCTCATTTTAAAATATCATCTACACATAGAAGAAAAATAAATACATTTTTAACATTTAAAAAAGTTATGTTTAAATAATTAAACTAATTTTCATTACTAAAATAAAAGCGCTTAAATCTCTAATTTTAATTAATCATTTTCTTGTTGATGTTTTCGAATAAGAAGAAAACATAAAGTTTTTGTTAATTTAGTCTTAATAGAATAACAATCAAATTTCGTTTTTAAATACATAATTTACAAATAGATTTTAAAAATATTTTAATTGCAATTTGAAAACAAATTGACACTTAACATTTTTGTTGCCATTTTAATTGATAGTGAAAGAGAAAATGAACAAAAATTTATTTAGATATTTTCCAAAACAGAATAATTGTTAAATGTGAATCATATCATAAATTTAATTTCCAATTATTATTATTATTATTATTTTTTAATTATTTAATGATGCTAACAACAACCAACAAATAACTAAAATAACATGTCTAATTAACGACCTCCACTTTAAAATTATTTTAGAAATGGATGGTTTAGTGAAAAAAATAAAGGAATGTGAATTCGCAAATGAACGAAATCATGTATTTTTGCTTCTTGTGAAAATGTTGAGGCTGTTTTTGTACATTAAATATAAATTGCGTAATTCAAAGTTATTTTTCCAAAAGATATTATCCTACATCGTAAAACATTAGTATTTAGTACGTATCATAAACATAAATCCTACTCAAATTCAGAAATTATATTTGGCTCTCAATTCAATTCAATTTATTCATTTAAGTATTTTGTTTAACCTATTACATTTTGTGAGATACAATTATAAAAA
>JAABKK020032630.1:0-13391 GCA_011634745.2 Catotricha subobsoleta
AATTGATAAAAATTAAAATTGTGCTCCCAAGTGTTACTAGCCAATAGATTAAGGTTGATATCAGAAACAAAAAAAAAATGTATTGTTTATTTATTTTAAGATAAAAATCCGGGCGCGCAAGCCAGTGTTCCAACTCGCATATCTTTTAAACAAGGAAAAAAGTTAAAAAAAAGTGCTCCCAAGCCTTACGAGCCAAAGGATGTCTCATCATATCCCTAAAAGAAATTTTCATGCTTTTGAGTCATCTCCGAGAAAAATCGGGGCGCGCAACCCCCTTTTCGCATGGAACGCTCTTAACTAATTCCGTAATGCGTCGCTTTCAACGCGGTTTTATATGTGTATTGCAATAAGCGCGGATAGTGCTGATAGTGCTGATAACGCTGGTATTGGTGAAAGTTATCATAGCATCGGTCTATACCGTGGATATGAAAAAAAAAACAATTTCTTGTGTTTTATCCACGTTTCATGACATTTTCAGTGGTTTAAAGTGCGAAAAAAAATCACATTTTCATGATGAATAATTTTTTCATCCCTTATGTTTTTGTAGTGTAGTTAAAAATAAATATAAATCAAAACATATTTTAATGGCATCGACCCAAATCCAAAATTTTATATATTACATAGGTGTTCAAAGACTCAGATGTGACGATTATCTCTAATATTATTAAATGATGTACCCAAATAGCTTTTGGAACTACCCGTTTAGAGTGGAACTACCTGTTATTTTAATCACTTCTTCAGATACTCATTTAACAGGTAATACAGACACAGAGTTTAATTCTCTTATTAATTAATAATAATATTTCAATTTAAACCGGCTATCGGTCATTTAATCATAATGAAAATTATTATCTCTTAAAATCTTTCAAATAATTAAATACTATAACACTTTAACGAAATATTAAAACTATTAGTTTTTTTTTCACCAATGCAAAAATACGCTATAATTTCCAGGCCAGATTAACCGCGACCATCTGTATATTATATTTATATTATATAATTATACTTTTTGATATTCGAAAGATATTAATAAAATATAATAATTTTCGTTATTATAATTGACAGATAGCCTATTTTGATTAAAAATATTGAATCATGAACGGTCACCATTTTCAATAATTCAATAATTTAATAATGATGGAAAGAATTAAAATCAATTTAATCATTGTTTTAATAAATTGGAAATACATTTATATTGATGTCATGATGAGGATGACCTAGTCTAATATGATTTTCAATTAATGTTTCATTCAGTTTTTTTTTTTATCAAATATTTGTATATAATTAACTTATTTTGTTTTTTTGTTTTCGGTTTTTATATTTCTTCAATTCAATTTTAAAATGAAAAATTAATATTGAAAATATTTTACCTGGAAATTTAAAATGTAATGAAATTGAAATCATATAAAATATTATTTAGTGTATTGTTAAATCTCATTTATATTATTGAATGCAGTTTTATTTTTAAAGATTTTTATTTAAAACTTATTTGGAATATTTAAAATATGTTTTAATTATCTGTAGTAGTTTGTATTTGATATAACAACCAATATATATTTTTTACGATTTTTTTTTAAATATATTTAATTAAAATACTCTTTTTTTTATATAATAACAAATAGTATTAACAATAATGAGCATCACCTCACGTAAAAAAAAGGGATGTTCAAGTCCTACCGCGAAGGTATTGTTGTATTGGGCAGTTGTGCCAGCATTCACTCAGTAGGTGGGAGAAACGTACTCTGAACCAGGGAAGCGTCCCGAACCGAACCCCAAGAACCACTGCTTTTCTCAGTTCAGAACCGAACCCTTAAAATATTTTTCAAGAACCGAACCCCAAATTTTTTTTTCAAGAACCGAACCGAATTGTGAATATTTATGAAGATTTAACTTAGGAAAAATTGAGTTTAAATTTTGATTTTTCATCTTATACTTACTTAGTACGGATACACAAAGTTCGAATCACTTATTTTGTGTCTAGTCTCAATGTTCTCTTATATTGAAATGAAAAAATATATACACATATTTTGGCTCATAAAATATATTACGAAAAGCTTACGTATTTATTATTTTTTAGGGCAGGTCATGTACAGAAAATTAATATCAATTACGATACGGTTTTAAAGCCAACACATTGAAATGATACAAATAAGTAAAATTATAATATATAAGAATACAAAAATATACATACATATATAGAAACTTATTGTTTTTGTGACAACGTAAAATTACAATCGACGGATTGACTTCATATATTATATGAATTTAGAACATGATATTGAGGAAACCATAAAATATATGAGGTATAGCTACATAAATTATACTTACCTTGCATATATCATAATTATTTTTTTTAAAACTGATTGTTTTTCAATATTTAAAACAAAAATGTAGTAGGAAAAACGAAATATACTAATTTAATGTATATATTGTTCATTCTTTTTTTTTTGTCACTAGCAATACAATAATTTGTGTGCATGAGTCAGGATTATTTTATCGTATCTTAAAGAAAACTATTTTGCCATCATAAGTTTGAAAACAAGTTATCTATAAAAAGTATCAAAGGCTAAAAACCATACATATCTACAGATTGATATTATCAATTTTCTTGTTTTAATGTTTAAAACATCATATAAAACATTAAAACATGGAAAATGATTTTTGTGTGAAGATACGGTTCATAGCCTCTGAATTTCATTGGTGTCATTGTTTTATAGTTTACACGACGACAGTGTAGTCTGTTGTATTTTCATTACTGCCCATTACTTCTTCAGCAATTTTAAGATAACCAGAGTAACTGTCACAATGAAGTGGTTATTGCATTATGAAGATTATGTTTTAGGATATAAAACATAAAACAATGCATCTAATAACGGAAAATAGTATTTAAGAAATATTTATTTAGTTTCCGGTTTCAGTAATTCCTCTTTCTAATATAAAATGGAATAAAAAAAAGTGTGTTTCCGATTTACTGATTGTTAAATAATATTCATTACATATTCACCTAACTTGTAAACTTGTTATATAATTCTTTTTAATCAGCTATTCTTATATTGGTTGTGCCCTATTATATATGGACTATGTGACTTTATTTCTATTCTACCTGACTGTCCATTATTTTTTATTTCTACATTTAAAAAAAATAAATAAATAAACATAATATTAACAAATATGTAGACGAACATTCTATTGTAATAGTAGATGCTTGCTCTTTGAGATACCATAGAAATGCCTTCGCCTTTAAGCTGCAAGGAATTGGTATAATTACGATGGCTTCATAATATGTTTGCAGGTCGCGTGATGTATAAAATATTTGCTGTATTATTGTTGTCCACATAAATAATATTGTTAAATACAACAATTTTTGTTAATGCAATACTAAAATATATAATAATCTATTTTCTAGAAAGAAATAACATTGCTTGTGCGTTTGAGAATTTCTTTTTCAAAAAATTTTTTTTTTTTGAGAAAGGATTTCAATGAGTGTAACACAAGGAACTTAACTTTCTTCTTTTCAAATAATATTTTCGACATAATTTAATTGTATTATTTTCATTTTGTTTGTAAATAATAGAAATGATCTCATATTAAAATTGTTCAAAAGATGAAAAAAAATATTTCTTAATCTTCATTTATCAAGCAATTTTCTTAAAATTTCGCACAGCACTAATTAAATTCGAAGACAATGAATGTAAATATTTGCTTATAAAACAAATTTGTAGAAAACTTTTAGTGGGTAGCGGTTTTAAAAACATTTATGCGAGCAATGAATGTAGTTTAAAGAAATCAAAAACTTTCTGTTTAACTTTTGAATCTACAAATGAATTTTATTATGATTTTTATAATTTTTCTTGTGCATCGCCAATAAAACATGTAAATACTTCTTATCTCATCTATTTATTGAGAGTAGCCAACGTTTTATTCCGTTTTGTAGCTTTTTTAAGGCAATTTTTTCAATGTTCTACAATGACCGAATCAACGAGCAACAATTACATAAAAAAAAACTACATGCATTATTAGCATATTACTTATAGATTATCGTAGCGATGGCTGAATATGGCTCTCTAGATAAATATATATATGGAGAAAAAAATATATCTTACAGTACATTTAGTCACATATTCATACTTATTCATAAAGAATATTGAAATATGCATGCATCCTTATTATATTTATTAATGTATCCGCTGTGTCCATATCCGGTTGTGCTAAATTTTGTCCATATCCGGCTATGGTAAATTTGTGTCTATATCTACAAATATTCATATCCGTTGCAAATATCTAATAAATAATAGAGAATGAATAGGAATTTGTACATGGCCTCTAAAACTAAATAAATTGAATTTCACGTTGCTCTTGCGCTGATTTTCATAAAATGCATTTTCAACTATATGCTTTAAATTGGAAAATTTCAAATCATAAGTGATAATAAATTTCTATAAATTGAAGGAAATAAGAAAACGTACATACAAAGGATATTTCATATTTTCCACACTTTTAAACTATATTTTACTATTTCAAATAACATTTCAATTTATAAAAACACCACCTTTATATCGATACATCAACACAGCAATGTCCTATATATATCAGCGGTAAGGGTAATCTAAGTACCCTTATACTGTATGCTAAAGTAGTTGGTATATGTTATATGATATCAAATGTCTATATAAAAATTGTATTTATCCCCGTTCGATTGTGGGTGTGCGAGTACTTATAAAAAGGAAACCACAAACTGATATATTGGTTAGTCATTTTTGAATATCAGTCGAGCAATGTTCGCGTCAAATAAATAGTACCTTATGATAACGTCAACGGTTATTAAAATAAATATTCAGTTATATAGTGATGCTTTTTTTTTGCAAATATATTTTCACAATAACATCTGTTACCGATATTATTTATTTTTAAAATGGATGATAATAAATGCAATTTTTGATTTATTTATTTTAATGATTTATTTTAAACGCTATCGGAAATATATGTACTGTGACGAATTAAATTTTTAAAAATTCTTCATTTGTATTTTACGCGTAAAGCAAAAAAAAAATGTATATAGATTTTTGTGCAAAATAAATTTGTGTTCTGATTAAATGTTATGTCAGTGATTATTTAGACACAAAAAAGGATTATTTTTAATAGTAAATTAAAAAAAAAAATATATTGTGATTCAATTATTATTTATTCCTTGTGATTGTGTTCATTACTCATTACGATTTCATCAAAAACTCAACAAAATAAGGTTAACAGTATTTCCATTCAATTTATATATTAAATGCAATCAAAATCGCTTTTTGTTTATTTAATTAATTCGAAACATATACCGTTAAAACTTTGGTGCAAACACACAATTCAGCTCTTCGAAATATCTTTTTTATTAAACATATATTCCAAATAATGTTCATTTATTAAACCATTATTATTTAAAAAACCATTATCATTGTAAAAAAAAAAAGGAGAAATTTATCACTGAATTTTATTTAAAAAAAAAAAAATTTGCTTTCATCATAAGTCTGTTTTAATATTGTTTTCATTTTTTTTTTATTTTTTTTATAATTTATTTTTGTAAATTTAAATGAAACCTCAACAGAGCAACGAACCAGAAACTAATTCTAATTCAAATCCAATGTGTTATGATATGTTAATTAGGTGATTATTAAAAATTGTTAGAAATACGTACGCGATTTGTGTGCAAGGCACATCCGAAATGAGCTATTCTTCAAAAATTAAATCTTGCTGATTTTTTTAAACAATATCATAATTCAATTTAAAAAAAAAAAATTCGAGTTTTTTTGTTCTTTTTTTTATTTTTAATTGGATCCCTTTCCAAGCTTTTCTATATAAACGTTCCAATAGCAATTTATTAAAGCCGTAGTAAAAAATGGAAAATAAATAAGGTTTTGTCACGCAAGTGAATTTCTTTTTATTGTTTCTTGTCTTTTTCAATATGTAAAAATTATAAAGGTGCGTATGGCATGTTTTAATGTGTTTTAATTCGTATTTAACTGTTTTGTAAATTTTTAACTTTTAATTGAATAACAAAGGTAGTATTTAAATGTATCTCACTTACAATAAAAAAAAATATCTCCTATTTAATAATATATGTAAATTTTCGTTAAAATCGATAAACTCAAGATGAATGAACATGAATATATTATTAGATGGTTACAGTTAACTATAAAAAAAACGAAGGAAATATTGTTATTATTCACATGACAAATATTCTTGTTGAAAAACTCCCAAGGAAGAACGAAAATCAGATGCAAATAAGAATAAGTTATTAAAAAAAGATACAGATTGAATAATGGCCACAGCTGTTGAGAGAATTAACTGTTATATTTTAAGGTATTGATTGTTTTAATAACATTTTCGATTTATGGTTAGTTCTTCGTATTTATTAAGTTTTATCTATTATTTTATACTTAAATCAAAACATAATTCATAGCCAAAAAAGATTTAAGCGCATATAATGGGCACTATTAAAGCTACGCTTCATTATTTCTATCTTGCATACTTTCTTATTTAATTTATAATAAATTACATGAGTTTTATTCATTTCTTTATTAATTCTAAATTTGTTTAAATAATCAATGGCATATAAGCTTTTTTTTAGCTTTTCGGCAAAGGGAAAAGGGTATTAAAACGTATTTTATTAACAATTGGCCCTAGCGGGGGAACACATCATCTTAATAACGGCCATTAGAAGCCTTCTGGAGTCTTTGACTAAGAGAAGAATTAAAAAGAAAATAGAACTATATGTCATAAAGCCTATTGAAAATCGGCTTATATAACATAAAATTGTATGTCATATAATTACTCCTGTTTAAATTCCCATTTAAACCGCTATCAATTCCCTAATCAAATATCTCGAAAATAAATCACATATTCTTCATTACGTGCATCCAAAACGAACAACAAAACTATTAGACTTCGTCATAGTTTAAAAAGTTGATGCTAAATCAATTTACTTCAAAACGTTTCTTCATAATACATAAATATATTTATTTAATTATACCAGAAACTAAAAAAAAAAAAAAACTAAATCAAACTTTAATCTAATTATATTTCATTAATAATCACACATTCAACCTGCGTTAACAAATATATACCAAGTTAACAATTACACACACATATATATGCCTTTTGACAAACATTTAATTTTACCAACGAACCCTTTTTTGGTTACGACCATATAAGTTCTTCACTATAAATAATAAATCAGTTTTTGAACTTCTAAAATTTCATGCTTACTTTTTATTATTACTGTTTTTTTTTTGACTTCACGGGGGACGGGATATAGGCACTTATAATCTGAACATAATATACCATGACGTTTAAACATCCGATATATTTGTAATTAAATTCACATAACCCAATGACATGCTTTCAATACCATTGTGCTCCTTAAAATTGAATAAATTTATATATATATAGATAGATATGCGTGCGTCCATCTCATACAAATTCAATATCTGCTATTCATTTTATAATATAATAAATACATTTCAATTCTATTTCTAATTTAATATAGTAACAAAAAAATATAATAATATCTATTATAAAAAAAAAAAGAAAAGCATTTTATAGAAAATTTGGTATTCCTTTTTCATTTTTCATTTTTTTTTTTTTTTTTAAGTTTTGTAGATTTTCCATTTGTTTTATAAAACTGTAAGTATAATGTTAATGATCGAATGAATATATAGTTATAACTTGTAAGTTATACAATTATATAGTGAATATGTAAATTTATCATTATGGGTGCTGAAACAAGTGTTTTCATATATATATTTATATATGTAATTCATTCGTTTATCAATTTAATATTTAGTAGCCGCTGAAACAATATATATATTTTAATATCTATACATATATACTTATAATAAATAACGTATTCAAAATAGGATTATAGCTATAAATGTTCTATATTATTTTCAAATTTTTTGTTATTGTGTAAGTTTCCTTTCTTTCATACTTTTTTCCATTGTGTGGGTGCACGCAATGTATGATATGGTCATTGTGTTAAAACATATGACTATGGATACCTAATATCTATACAACGGAAACGAATACCTATATCTATACCCCGATACATTATATATTTAAGTATATCTGGTATAATATTTGTATTAAGTACCCTTTTTATACATGAAAGTCGAAGTTGTTAGTTTAAAATACGAAAAAAAAAAAGAAGAAAAATAGGAAAAGAAGTTAAACGTGGTATATCATCAAATTATTAAATAATTTAGTAATAAATATCGAAAACAATCCGTGGATAAAACCAATAAATTGACATATGGCTAATTTATTATTTAAATAATACCTACGCGATAATATTTATACAAACTCAAGTTAACAGTTTTTTTTTCTTTTCTTTTTGTTCTTTTTTTAAAATATACACATTTTTAAATGTATAGAAACGTGCATGTAATAAGCAGCATATTGAGTTGAATGTGATAGGATATTTACTAGGTTTCTACGTTTTCCATTCCTATTTCATGTGTTTTTTTTTTTTTTTTTATTTACTTTTGATGTTTAAAGGGATTCAGTTCATTGAGAGAAAATAAATTAAACTTATTTTTTTTTTTTTTGTAGAAAGATTTTTTTGTACGTTCAAGAAGTTGGCTGTTCATATAGTAAATCTTCTTATAATGCATAAAATATGATTGAAATACCTATCACTATGATAATAACAATAAATACAGACCGATGAAATATTTTATTAATTGATATCAGTATTAAAATTACATAATTAATTTTGTATTGATTTAAATAATATGTATTTAGTTTAGTTCTTTTTAAACGATTATATTTAATTGATTAATTTAAGTATGTTAGATAAACGTTGGGTGGAGCCGGAGGCGTTGCTACCATAGAGACACATTGAAGCAGCGTTGGGGGGGCTACAGGGGCGCTAATTTATTTTGCCAGCCAAATTTTGTGGTGTAGGCGCAACTTTCTTTTGCTGTGGGGCGCTTTTATTGTTAACAACGCCTCCGAAATAGGACCACCTCAAGAGCATACCTATTTTGAAAGATAAGACCTTACGGCGTGGTTTTATGTCTGTGAGATAGCAAAATTCATAAAACAATTACCATGAATTTTCTTATGTTTACAAAAGATAAGTAAGTTTACGCATTTTAGAAAATTTTGAATACACACACGTAAAATCTGTGTCTAATCGAGTCGACATTTATCACATATATATCCTATTCAATTATAGAGGTTATTCGATCATCAATCATTGATTCTATTCGAGAATTTGCGCCTGTAATCTAATCAATTGATATATTTTTTGAAGTTGTGATTTGATTATAGACGCATAAGTCATAGGCCACGCAGGTTACAGCCTAATACGCCAAAATCGATGATGAGAGCGAAAAAAATGCTTTATGTAAAAGTTTTAAACGAAAATTAAAATGTTCAGCTATGAGTAAGGGGCGTGAAATTTTCAGCTAAGGGTAAGGAGCGCGACTTTGTTTTCATATCTTAAGCAAATATATGAATATAAGGCGAAAATATTTCAAGCGCCATCAAATCTTACGCCAGCATTCTATAGACGTGCAAATACACTAATTAAACCAAAAACTTAAAATTTCATGTGAATCACAATAAAAGTTGAATTAAAATAAATTGTACCTATTTTAGTTAGCCATTTTTGACATGTAATTAATAGTTTTACTAGTAATTTAAGTTGTGTTATTTGTTTTTCGTATTATATATTTTGATAAGTCACTAAACATAAAATCCAAATCCAAGTTTAAGCACAAAGTAATAACCTTTTTAACTTATATATTGTACTATCATAAATAAATGCAAAAAAAAAAAACGTAATTATAATAATAAAAACTGTGATATAAATAACATAATACCAAATGCAATTTAGAAATGATGTATTTCAATTACGAATTATTTAATACATATTCTTATAATTATAATAATAATGTATATTAAATATTTCGACCTTTGAGTACATTTGTAAACAGCACTGCAGTTTTTTGTTTGTTTTGTTTTAATGGTTCCGTGTATTTTTTTAATTATAGTGTAAAAAATGCTTGTTTATTTTTGTTAAAAAAAAGTATTTTCATCAATATTTAAAATACTATATTCAAAATAATTGTATTTTTGTGCTTTGAATTTTAGATACTATTGAAATTTAATGTATTTTGAATACAAAGTATTGCTAATATTATTATTCCACCATATGCTAATTTAGTTGAACAAATAAAGTAATGATTTTAAAATCTGACTATAATTTACAGTTTAATAAAAAAAAATAAAAATAAATATTTAACATCACCTGAAAATGAAGCTCAGTGCAGCTGCTGGCCACTGCACAAGATTAGATTATGACTCTTGTGCGTGTGACAGCGGCTATTGTGGGTTATCCAATGCAACAGAATTTTAAAATATATTTAATTCTTTAGTGTGTGTGTGTGTGTGTGTGTGTGTATGTGTGCATCGTATTCAAAAATTAAATGTAAAAATTGATCTTTAATTAAAATTAAAATAAAAAATTCAATGTGTTTTGTTCAAATTTTAAATATATAATTAATCTAAGTAAATATAAAAACAACGTACTTAAAAACTAGTTTTTTTTTCTTTTTTACTTCATAACAATAATTTGGTTCTACTTCTACTATAAAAATGTAAAAAAAAAAAAATATCTTTGCTTATTTTGTAAAAATTCTATCTATCAAAGTTTGTGAGTTTTGTTACCAATTGGAAGTACGCACAGGATCTATAATTATATCACAAAACTTGTTGTCTCTGTTGCGATGATGGTAATGTTGATGATAACGTATAGGATGTTGTTGGTATCGTTTCATCATAATTTTCAATATCTAAATACCGATAAACGCCCAATGAAAAGTTTTCAATAAATTTTGGTGCAGCATCAGCATAATGTTGTACAATATCAACAATTAGATCTTCTTTTTCCAATTGCATTTGTAAATCCGTATAAAAATCACAAAATAATATTGGTTCTTTAGAGTTAGGTACTATTTTTGTTGTACAATATTGACCACGATGCAATAAATGATGTGAATAAACATCAAATGATGGATCGGAAAGTCTTTTACCAATAGGCACTTGTTCACGTAACACTTTATTTAAATATTCTTCAAGTTTGGTTTGATTACCTTTATAATTGTCTAACAGTCCAAATACTTCAACAATTTGTCGTTCGATTTCTTTTAGCTTTAATTTAATATTTTTAAAGCACGATGTTGATTTTTTCATAAATTCTAAACGTTTCGTATATTGCTCATCAAATGTAACAGCATTTGCATAACATTTCAGTGCACCATGAAAATCAGACGTCAAAAATAATGCATTTCCTAAACCAATTTGATTTTCTAATACATCGCTAGCATGATCAACGGCTGCATGCATTATAATTAATGCGTCTTGAGTTTTATTTGAACGTTGCAAAATCGTTCCTAAACTTAATAATGGAATGTCTAAATATTTTCTTGGTGCTAAATAAATAGCGCGACGGGCACATTCAATAGCTCTTCTAGCATTACCCTTCGCACGCCAATAATACGAACCTAATACAGCAAATTTCCATGATAATGGTTCCTGTTTTAAACCCATCGATATCATTTTTACGAAATTCTCTTTCATCAATCCCAATTCTTCGGCATTCAATTTTATTTCGGGTGACATTGTTAAACGTTTTCTATTTATCATACTATCTAAATGTTCAAAACATGACATACTAAATGGTACATCATCACATATTGGATATAAATCACCTCCTTTAAAATCATTACTTTTATTATTCATTCGTTTCGTATTGATTCGATTAAAATATTTTTTATCTTTCAATGTACTGTACACGTCCTCTTCCTTAATAATATAATAGATTAGACATTCGGTGTGATACATAATTTCTACTTGGAACATTGTCGATTGCTGTACTTTATCAGTTATTTCAAGTTGTAAGGCAAGTAATTGTGAATTAATGGCTGTTATCAATTGACGATATTCATATTGATGAAGAAATGCTACAAGATCATCGGGACGACGTAAATAATAAATGGAGTCGACCTAAAAACGAAAATATTGAATTTTATTCATTTGGGTAAAATTGTATTTAATTTGGTTTTTTTGAATTGGTAGAAATTTATATAAAAAAAAAAGTTAAATATCAATAGAAAAAAGTTAGCAACATTTTCACTGCGAACACCTCAATAAAAACAAATAAATGATTATATCTCTTACTGTCTAAGAACACATATATGCTTACTATGGAAATGGATTTCTGTTTAGTTGATGTCAGAGATGCAATTATTTTCAAATATGTAAATATATTTAAAAGTACGTAAATAAAATAGAAAATTCAAAATACATTTTTAGAAATATTGTATTTAAAATACGAATTATTTAATTTATACATTTTATAAGTGATGAATATTAAATAACTTGTATTTTAAGCACTTTTGTAAACAGCACTACAGTTTTTTTTTTTTATATTAAATTTAGTGTAAAACGCTTGTAAAACGAAAATTTCAGAGATAAAAAGTTCTAAAGTTAAATAAATGGATAAACATTGTCAATAATTATCCCAACTCTTCACTTGTGATATCTGTAGCACTGCGAGTGAATGACTTAACCAATTTTATCACAAAGTATCACAACTTTGCAAGTTTTGAGCTAAAGCATGATCCAGCAACCCAGCGATCACATTTATAGCAAAATCTGGGCAACTAGAGCGAAAATATCTTTTTTATGGTGATGATATTCGTGATCAGCGACTCGGAATACATTTAGAAACTATTGCTTCATACTTTGAGAAAAAAAATTGGGGTACAGAGTTTTTGAATTTTTTATGAAATTTTAATGCAAGACTTCACTGATATAACCGCATATCTCAGACAATTCTCAATCAAATAAGCCAAACTTTGTACCAATGGAATTAAATTCTATATCCAAATCGAGCTGACATTTATGTATTTATTTTATTTATAAAATGAAAAATTGGTTTTCTGTGATAACCATAATGCGTTACAAGTTCTAGGTATACGTTACATATGATTATAAAATCGATTACTAATTATTTCACTTTCAAACGCCAAAAAAATCTAAAATCGGCTGAAGAAAACATTTCCCCAGCCGCCAATTGATTTTCTGCCTCAAATGACCATTACAAATTTCAAATCCTCGTTACTATAACTCTTACTAATCCGTTACAAATTATTTATTCAATAAGAATTATCGAAATCAAATATTAATGGGCTGACGAAACTTACACCACAGCTCATTAAAATAACCTCAAATAACACCATGGATATATAAAGATAGATATAAATCCAACTCCAAATTTAAAAGGCCCTAATATTCTATTTAAAGAGGTGAAAAAAATAACTAAATGACAAAAGAAATAT
>JAABKK020032641.1:0-15157 GCA_011634745.2 Catotricha subobsoleta
TGGTGTATGTTCCAAGTTATTGGGATGAAGCCGAAAATGGACGGACGAATTAGCGAAAAGAACTCAAAAAAAGCGGCAATTTTGAGATTTGCTGGGGCGGCAAAAAAGCTAGGGACGCCTCCGATCATGAACGCAAATTATGAAAAAAAAAAAAGGAAAATTATTAAATAAAATTTTGGTTCTGGATTTTAAAGTTGTTTCTCAAATTTATAATTTTGGCCTAAATTCTTTGCTAAATTGAAGTTAAATTCAATATAGCAAGATGCAATATCATGCATAATACCGTGGAATCTCGAAAATAAGAATCGATCGAAATATTGGACACAATTCTCCCCCCCCCCTTCTTAACCTCTTAGGAGTTACGGAGTGCTTTCTGAGAAAATATCGATATTCAAGTTAGACTGTAAATAGGCGTGCAAAACCTCATCAATCAGAATCAAACCAATTTTATGCGCATAATTACGTTTTTTCCCAAAATGAACATATATATTTGCCTCAGCTCGTTTTTAATCATTTTTGGTTAATTTACATAAAAAAAATTGGAAATGTCTCTAAAAATTTGAATATTTTAGAAATTAGTTATCGCCCAAAACTTTTCGAACTCTATGTTTCGAGATTCCAGTATATTTAGCCTAATGTACAATGATAACCCACAAGCTAAATAATAAATTTATAGCCACGTCTGAAGGCCAAAACGTGGCGCCTGATTTCAATTTTATTTTTGGAATATTTTAAATGAATACCAAAAGGTTTCAAATGATTCCAAGATTTCTGGCTCCTGACTCCATTACTTTTGTGTCAATTTTTTGAAAAATTCTTAATAATTCCAAGATTTCAAATGATTCCAAGATCTGCGTGGTCCCTGATTCCAACTAGAGTCCCTCTCGTCTGAAGTTAGGCTAAATTATATTTAGCCAGAAATCGAACCAAAAATTATGAATTGAAAAACGAAACTGTTTTTAGTGACACACAACACAAATAATTAAAAATTTAGAAAATTAAAATGTTTAATGAAATAAGTAAACTTTATGCCCAATTTAACATTTCACAATCGTAATGCATTATTCATGAAATATTTGAATTTATTGTGCCAAAATCATAAGTAGTTACAATTTTATTTTTAAATTTTTAATATTTTTTTTCCATCTTATAATATTCTAAAAATGTTTCACGTCGTAAACAAAACGTTTTAATTTTTTTTTTTTGTTTGTTTGTAACGAATTGTTTGTGTTACCATCGATAATGTAAGTATTGCTATTCGCTTATTTTGAATATCACAAAATGATACACTTTTGAGTCACAGGCGATTGTTCATTTTGTATGAGAAAATTAATGTTGTTGTTGTTGTTGTAGAAGTCTTTGTTTTCTTTTTTTTATCTCAACTTGCTTTGTTTTAGTTACTTTATTTCCATATATACAAAAGTCAATTTGTTTTTAATTTTTATTGCAATTTTTTGAATTGAAAGAATTATAATTACATTTCAAGCAATAACCGACAATACCTAAGTACGTACTTACAAAATTTATCATATTCAAAATAAATATTTTTTATATACTTAATATTTTTCTGTTTCTGTTTCGTACATTCGAATAAAATTCGATACATATTTGTCACTGAACACATAAAAGCAGTTGTGGCCGAGCGGTTAAGGCGTCTGACTAGAAATCAGATTCCCTCTGGGAGCGTAGGTTCAAATCCTACCAACTGCGAGTGACTTTTTTTTATAATTTTTTTTTATTTATTTATTTATTTTATTTTTTATTTTAACGTTTCAGCGTCATTTTTTTTTTTATACATCGGTACATTTTATTATAATTGCAAATAACCAAGTAGTTATTATATTTTATTAACGAAGTAAATTTCTGATTTGTTTGAACTTCATATTATTAAATTTGAAAATTCTCATTTTTTATGTTATGCGTTATCGAACCATCCTTATTTCTCGTGTGATTATCGAAAATGTTGTTTTGCTTCATTTTTGAAAAAAAAATCGAAACTTTGGAATCGGGATTTTTCTTTTTTGTCCATTTTTGATAAATATCTTGAAAACTAATCCGACAATTTTCCTGAAATTTGTATATCAGCTCGTCGTGAAACGTATTTGCTTCATACACAACTTTACTGGCAAAACGCTTGGTCAATTTGTTTTCCGATAAAAAAGTTTCTCCGCTTCTAGCAATCGTACAGCAATGTATAGCTCACCAAACCCTACTAAATCTACTATTCTATGTCGAATGGTGCTTAAAGTCGTTGGACACTTTCTTCTATGGTTCTGATATCGACGGTTAAAATTATTATATATATAAAAAATTCTATTCGTAATTACAGAAATGAAGCCCCGTGTACAAAATTCATTGGTCTGCGTGTTTTTTTTTTAACTATAGAATAAAATAATAAATAATTACTGTGGAATTTGAGGAAAAACGATTGAATTTATTTTATATTTCTATAATTGTTTAACATATTACTTATACTATGCGAAATACTTTATAAAGTAATTATTATTAATCATTTTTATTTATTTACAAATTCCATTTAAACAAACAACTATTTCATTAATTTAAAAAAGAGGAAAAAAGTCAGACATTATTTATTAACTCGAGACAAAAATAAATACGTAAAATTTCGCACGAAAACATGAAAAGTTGGAACGCAGACAGATAAGCAAGACATCGTTAAATCACAGATGAAATAAGCGAGCACGGTCAAAGTATTGCATTAAATAAATATAAGCGAGATCTCGTAGTGATTTCATGTGAACAAAACAAAACAAAAAAAAACTGATAGAATTTTGAATAATTTCCCTGCGGTTGTCTGTACACGCATATGAAAATGAAGATCGGATAGTAGATTTGCACCAGTAAAAACTTGTGAATCCATTCATTTAAACTTAACACCCACACGCGCAATACAGTTAATCCCATGACTCATTTCACCCCGAAATTCGGTATATAATCTAAGCGAAACTTAATAGCAAAATCCACTAACCAATCATTTATCTATTTAATCAATAACATTTTCAATTTGACTACAATTAAACATCTAAACCAACCACACAATACTAACAAATTAACCATATATACAAAACATATTTTCAACGTAATCATGACCTTAAAAATTAGTTTCAATGTTTCGGTTATATTATTAATAAAATTACCATAAAAGTTTATTGTTGACCTAGTACGCGACTGTATTAACGATATTTATTTTTTTCTATATATATTTTTGTTTTCATTTGAGACAGGTTATCGATCTCAATGGGAAATAAATAATTAATTATTTCAAAGAAAAAAAACAAAACATGACACACAACAATGTCTAATACAATGGAAAATAATCTTTTTATTGCACCATTTCATATTTAAGCAGTATGCGAGTAGAGTAGGTACACAATTATTATTATACATAACTTGTTGAATTTCATTCATAATCTAAATGATTATGAATATAAAATATGAAATGGAGTAAGGTCTTTAGTGTAGAGATAGAATTTTTAAATAAGTAAGTAAAATATATAAGTTGTAATATGAGATAATAGCTCATGCAGCGAACAATAATTGAAATTTTATGGTTGCAATAAGCATAAAAAAAGTTAAAAAAAGAAATGAAATAAAACACATTTACAAACCGATTTGTAACCTTGCAAATCATATAAGTATAAATAATAATAATAATAATGTACTTAAGAATATTTTGTGTTTATTATTTTGGAAATAAACGATTTTTTGAATGTTTTGTATTCAGATTTTAATTAAAGAGTTAATAAAATGCTAATGAGTATAGGTAGATTATTTCGGGTATATAGAAATTGTGCTGCCCAGATTATTACATGTTTATATAAATGTCAATCTGCATTGTTGATTCTACATTAATTGGAAAATCAATTCAATGGCACTTCATCAAATTATTAGATCTAAATTCTAAATTAATATTTTAAAACAAAATACATATACTTACTCGCATATATATAAAAAGAATAATAAATTGTTTTATATCAACAGAATATTTAATTGATTATTTTATAAGCGTACAAAGACCCGCGTGGTAAATAAATAGACTGTATTTTTGTTTGATATATATAAGAATTATTATATATATGTAGTTGAAAGCAAATTATGAAATAATGTAATAAATGTACATCAAAGTCAGTGTGGTTAGTTAGTAAATATTGTGATTTATTAATCGGCAATAAACTTTGAAATATGTTTTTGTAATTCTAACGAAATGGATATACGGAAATAATATTTGAAATTATACGCGTTTGTTTGATTGTACAAAACTATTTGGAAGGTAAATAAATATGTTTTATAACAATCGTTTATTTTTTCTTTTTAATTTTATTTTTTTTAGTAATTACAATGTTTCAAATAGTAAATGAATATTTAATGACTGCGAATTATAATTACTAAGGAAACTATATCTTGAATGAAATCCGCGCAAGGAATTTTTTTTTCTGTAGAAGTTGTTAAACAACCATCAGATGAAATATTGATTGAGGTGAAGAATTAGAAAATTCTATTCAAAAACTTTGTGATAAGGTTAAAAATGTAGTAAATACAATCGATGATAAATTGTAATGTGGTTAGAGATTATTAACAAAGCTGATACAGATCTTCATGTATTTGTTTGATGAACTTTCAGCAATATAAGTAGAGATTAGTTAAAGATATATTTGTATCAAACGAACGGCAGTTAAATGCATCGTGAACTTAATAATATTTTGACCATCACACCGGATATTTGTAATGGCACTATGGGTAATACATTTTTATTCCATTTTAATTGAAATATATCAAATGCACAGTGCACACACCGGCAAAATCCAATCTCTTCATCAATAAATAATGGAAATTCAGTATACAAACATTTTAATTAAAATTTTAATGAATCAAAACCAAAAATCATAATTTAAAAATATTTCAATCATGACAAGGGGCTTTGAATAAATTGAGTGTTTGTAAATATAAAAAGAAAAATGGCACGCTTCTTGCATGTTGCAAGATTTGTTTATATTTTTTTTTTTTATTTTAATGTTTATTTAATGTTATGTATTTACAAGATTTAACCTTTTAGTTATTTAATGTCTTTTTGATAAGTGCGTCACTTTACTTGTGTGATTCTGTTACACACCAAGAGACATATTGTGTGTGGCCTCCCGAAAATGTGTAATTCAAAATAATTATCAATAAAACATTTACCATTAATATTCAATTACCAGAATATATAGTAAAGAAATAAGGAGAGATGAGAGGAGCCCAGTCCAGGGACTCAAACCAGCTCAAAATTGGCTGAACCGTTTTTTTGACGGCGTAGTTGGAGATTTTCTAACCGATTTTCGCGGTTGGATTCGGTTCGGACCAAATTATACGGTTTGGTTCGATTCGATTTAATGCCGATTTCTAAAGCATATTTTTCCAAATTACGATCAAATGCTTCCTACAAAAAAAAAAGAATAACAATATAATCAGAAATGGTTCAGTGATAACATATAGAACTAAAATAAATGATAAAAAAAAAATTAAAAGTAAAAACCAAATTCATTTAAAGTGAAATTATTTATTATTATCTTATCGCTTAATCTAAATTAAGACAATTCTTAAATGTGTTCCTCTTTCATATATTTATTCATTTTATTTACGTATAATAAAACATTATCCATATTTAGTACCTATAAATCTCTTCTAATGTTGAAGTAACTCAAATAATATAAAATAATAAAGAAATTTTTATAGTTATTAACTTTTTCAGAAATTTCTGCAGAAATTGCTAGAACATTCCAGAAATTTCTGCATAAATTTCCAAGTTTATATTTTTCCGGTTTCCATAATCCGGTTTGTCGGTTCGTGGTTCTGTTCAAAAGCTGTAAACTGTTCTTTGGCGCGGGTTGATTCATTGATGAGGTGTTTTGTATTTTTTTAAAAAAAAAAAACTCTTTTATTTACCAACAATTAAGTTTTTTAATGAGTATTATAGCACAAGGCCATTGTTTAATAATAAGACAATCAATATGATTATTATTTCAAAGTAACGAACAAATGAGACAAGTAATTGACGATTCGTATTAAAATTTAAATGAGATACTGTCAAATAATTCGTAATGAATAATATTTATGAATTATATTTTTTCACAATTTTTTTTTTCTTTTCAGATAAGAAAAAGTGCGATCTACGACATTTTTAAATAGCTCTCTAATACTAAGTTCACAACGAACGTCATAATTTTACATCCATACATTTTTTTTTTCATATTGTGATGTTTGTAAAATGAATATAAAATCCGATAATTAGTTTGTTTTTGCTAATTTACATTTAGTAAATGACCCGAAAAAGATTAAATGATATTAAAACATACATCGTTTTATTAAATGTAATTATTATTTAAGTATTAATTACAAATCACATAATTATATTTTAATTTATTGAAAATATTTTATATGCCATTTCAAGTGCTATTCAAATCTATATGAAATGTTGATGTTAAATGCGGTTTAATTAAATATTTGTCAACTGCAATTTGAATAAAAATATAATAAATCACTGTGTTTTATATAAGCAAATCTGAATTATTTAATGTGTGCGAGAGAGATTTGTCAACCAAATTTTACAAGAATCTATCATTTATTTATTTATGTGAGATATTTGTCAATGAAAAAATAAAAAAAAAAAATAAAACTAATCACCAATAAAATATAGTAGAATTAATTGTCGCGTCAACTTCATTTGCTAGTTAAATTAATTATTAACTGTTCTGTCCGTTTGGTTTTGCCAATAAAAACAAGTAATGTTTGGATACTTTGAAATGTTATAATTATTTATGTCTGTTCTATATGTTAATTTGTAGACAACATAAATAATCTCAGAGGTGGACTGGCCTATATGGCAAAGTAAGCAATATATGGACGAAGATAAATCATCCATAAATTCGGATATTTCCCCCATAAATCGGATATTTTTCTCATCACTTTTTGGATATTTTCCCCATAAATCGGATATTTTCCCCATAAATTCGGATATTTGTGAGAGAAATATATTTATCCAAATTGGCTTTCTTTAAAGCAAAATATATTTTCTAATATATGCGGCCGAAATTATCTGAAACGTCGCTCCCCAATTTTTAGACGGCCGGCAAATGTAGCCAGCCAGTCTAGCTCTGTACAATGTCTTTCCGTTCTTGCATGACTTGTTTAGATATTGATAGCGTTAAAATGGAAATTCGTTGCTACAAAATACTTATGGTTTTCTTGTCAACTACGATAAATATACGATATGATTCTTTTTAAATGAAACATTTTCAATGCAATATGCGAAAAACAACGGTAATATATTTTATTTAGCTTTCGATACCGCGATTTGTAACTTCATCACTAAAAAATAATATTATTATTCAAACAAAGAAAGAGATTAATAGAAACTTAAATAATTGTGATATTGATGTCAGAAAAATCATATAACAAAATATAAATTGTCCAGAATTATATTATCTTTTCCATCACAAAAAATATATATATTTAACTTATAATTAAAACAGATAAAGTCAAATTAAAAATATTAATAAATAACCAAATGATTAATAATAAAATACCATATGTAATAAAATCTATGATTAGATTACTATTAACGGGTTTACTATCATTTTTTTTTTAGATGAAGATACAAATCGGTATCGAAAAGTAAATAATTAAAAATGAACGTTGTTTTGCGCATATTACATTGAAATTGTTTCAATTAAAACAGAACCATTGATATATTTATAATTGCCCGGCAATTCAACTAACTATAATAAGCGATTTTCTATTACGATGAAAGTAAAACTGTTTAATTAATTAATTATATGACGAAAAATCATTAGCATGAAGGTGACGGATAAATGATGATGATGATGATGGTAAAATTTACAATGCATTTAATAATCAAAAATTACCAGGATTCAATTTAAAATAGAGCCGGGATCATAATTAATTTTGATAAACATATACTTTGGTTGATTTCACATAAATTTAATAATTTAATAAATCAATTTCTATATAAACCATCCGCATAAAATCTGTTGACTAATATAATCATTATCTTATAAATTCAAAATCCGACATTATTTTCTACTCAATGCCAACAACCACATCACTTGATATAGATATATGTATATGTATATTGTATATTCACTATATCATTGCATAAACTAAAAAACTATAAGTATCTACTCGTCTAGTTTTCATACGATGTATAAATGTATATATTTTCTTTTCAATTTAATATGAAACAGAATAGAACAGAGTCATAGTAGAGTTTAGATTATATATATATATATATATATATATATATATAAATTTATAAGCCAATCTCATAACATAAACATAATATAATTATAAATAAATTTGATTATCAATTAATTAAAATTTAATATACGATTATAATATATATATAAATATATGGCAACTTAAAAATACATTCTGGTGCAACGCGCTATATATGTAAAAATATACTTGACACAATATATTATCTGCATGCCTTCATGCAAATTTAACGTAAAATAATATTCCTAGAATAATTATCATAATAATGTAAGGAATATAAACTATTAGTGCAGTCATTTTGTTGAAAATAAAACGGTTGAAGAAAGGGTTGTTGTGATTTTAAGCCTTATTTTGAAAGTGTAGAAAACGGAAGAATGGTCTATTAAACCGTCTATACACTCTTATTAAGGGTCATTTTCAACAATCATGGTTTAAACTAAGTTTATAACTTAACGAAGTTTAACTTGACAGTTCGCATACATAAAAAATGATAAACTCAGTTTAAACCACCAAAAATCGGCAGTTTAAACTCAGTTTAAAGTTAAACCACAATTGATAAAATGACCCTAAACCGTATATAGAATGTTTATAGATCATTCTGAGGTACAGCTATGCTTATTGGATAGTTAAAAGCAATTATCAGTTGTTTGTTCATTAGAAGGCAGCTCATCAAGCGCTAGTAAACTGAAAGAACCATATTCTTCACATTAAATTATAAGCTAAATCGCCACCATTTTAAAGAAATGACTAAATTTAGTCTGTGCGAAAATCTAATTCATAATTTTCGAGGTAGCGCCTATTCATTATATGGGAAGTATTATAATCGGGAGTTATGCAAAAATGCCGGAATTTAATTTGAATTTAGTAAGAAAAAATTATGAATAGAGAAGGAGCCTAAAGGTTTTAAGTTTGCGCAATTGTTTTTTTTCTCTATATGTTTTCTATCAATTCTATTATTTTTTTTTCCTTTTTTTTCTATTTCAGATTGAAGCCTTAAAATGCCGATGCTAAAGTCTTTTCCTCCTTGGTATAATGTATGTTATTCGTGTACTACTTATATAATAAAATATATAGATCTATTTATGGTACATTATTATTTGAATGTGTGTAGGAGTGTAGAGTATATAAAATATTATGTATATACATTGCAATTTTTCAGTTTTTCAAACATTATATATTTCAACAAATAATAAATATATTTTAATATAACTATAGAGATAGACATCACGCATGATACAGTTTAGACTAGACATAGTATCAAAACACATCGCAATTTATAAATTATTTATTACAAAATTCTTCTTTGTACGAACATTAGTAAGAAGCGAAAAAAAAATTGCAAACGCTTTCGTTTTACCTATTTTTTTTTTTTTTTTGATTCTGCAATCTGAAATTTGCAATTCAGTATATTTACCAATGAAATAATATTACGGACATTAGTTTACAGAAAAGAAACAAAAAAATGTAATAATAATAATAATAATAATTATTATTATTATTATTATTATTGTTATGTACTTATTATTTGCTACAAAGTACGTATAGAAAAACGAATTTACGATAGAGGTTACAAATAGAATGTAATTTTGTTTTGGGTGCAAATAAAAAGTATAAATGCTGTTTATTCAATTGTATTTACTCTTTTTTTTTTTTTTTTGTTATTTCTTCTTTTTTTTTATTTATATAATTACTTTTGGATAATGCAGTTGTTTAACACCACACTTGAGTTTTTTTTTCTTGATTGCTTACAAGACATTTTCTTAATTTTCATTAGTTCAAATATGACATGCTGAATATTTTACATTTAAACATATATACTCGTATGATATGTATTTAATTAATTATTATATTTGTAAGATTTTGTTTTGCTTTTTTCTATTTTAAGTACTTTCAATTTTGAAGGTTGAATTACGGTAGTCACACCGACACCCGAACACCGACAATTTCACATTGAATACAATATTACTTTTAAAAAAAGTATTAAATTTTATTGTTTTGATAGAATTAGAATATTTATTACTGAAATTATTGTTAATTGGTTAGTTCCAAAAAGATTGCGAGAAGAATTTTGTTTTGTTATTTTTTTTTTTTGTGTTAATTATGGTTTGTAAATATTTTAGAAATTCTGTATAAAATTATTGTTTCCGTTTCAGTTTTTGCATCATTTGTGAATGAAACCATGTTTGAGCTTTGCATAATTTTTTTTTCTGTGCACTTTTTTTTATTAATAGTTTTCATTTAGTTTATAATCCAGATTTAATGGTAGGATATTATTCATTGACCAGCCAAATACACGGCACAATTTTTTTGGTAATTTAGAAATTGTTAGTAGAGGAAAACCTAGAAGAAGATTTATAGACTCATCAGTTAAAGAGGATTTAATTGATAGAGAATTTTAGATGATAAGAGTTCGTGAATTAACGCCGAAAGGCTTTAAAAGGTCACTAAAAGTATGATGATGATGATGATAGAAATTATATAAGTTTTGGTTTCGACCTATTTTGAAATATAGGTAGAAGAAAACTGCACCTTGTTTGTGTTGCACGTACTAAAATCAAAGCTAATAGAGGGAGATTCAAAAGATTATATTATTGACATTAACCTATTTCCACAAAATCTTATTTAAAACGCTTCAAATATTAATTAATTCTATATCTCTTAAGTGTGCTTAAGCGCTTTAATCTATATTTAGGTGATCGCTGAAATGTTTTTTTTTTTATCATCAATTCAAATTTAGGTAATTTGACAAATTGAGCAATAAATCTTATCAACTTATTCTGTTTTTTTTTTTTTTTTTGAAGAGGTTTCATATATATAAATGTCTAGGTACGATTATTAAGAGCTTAAATTAGTTTAGTTTATAGTATTTTTAATTTTTTTATCTTCAAAAATGCGTAATATTTATGCCTCAGTCGCTTATAATAGATTTCACAGTAATAAATGTTTTTTTTTTTTTTTTTAAATTGAATTGTAATTTGGATTTTTAATTTTATTTAACCATTTAAACCAAAATCTATAGACTAGTTATCTAACTTGAAACCTGAAAGACTTTTAAGTACTTTATACCACTGATCAGTAATCACTTAATTTTAATTTGTTGTGTAACCGCATAGTGTTGCAACTGTCTTTCACCAATCTTAATCTCAAACTCTCATCCATAATCATTAGAATTCAAGTAAAAATTAAAATTAAGATTCTCGAATTTAAAAATAAAGTTCCAGATCTAAGACTTAGTAAATAACAATTTTTTTATCAGACTAAAATTATGAAATATTTTGAATTTGAATGAAAAAAAAAAACTTATTTAGATCCAGCACCGATAAATTTACACGAGTAGAAAAAAAAAGTGTATAACCAAAAATACAGAAATAAAATTGAACATTATTCATCACAAAACAAAAATGATAAAAAAAAAAAAAAAATTAAAACGAATGTTATATTGAAAATTTACAGCTGAACACATACCTGAAATACAAATGAAAATATATAAAAAGATGATGGTATTTGAAATAAAATAACATAAAATGTCCAAGCAAATTGCCATAATCCATAATGTCCAATACAATCCGTAATAATATCGCCATTATCATTAGGATCATCATCATCATCATTTTCAGAATCATTTCGGGTAAATTTTATTACACGTACATTATCATCACCACATGTATCATTGCAATCATGATTAATAAATGTTTTTGCATCACTGTTACGACGCGTATCATATTTGCATAACCAAATTTTATTCGATAAACTATTTTGATATAAATTATTACCCGCCGTTTCCATTTTATTTAAATCTCGTAACGGATTACTTTTATTGTGACCACTAGAACTAGACATATTCCGTTCTCATCAATGTTTTATTAACGACTGAAAATCAAACACATATTGTTTGCCGCATATATTGTAATTTGTGTATTATACATATATATAATATATATATATGGGTGGAACATGAACGCGCGCAGATTGTTTATATTTTAAGTTTAGCATTTTTTTCTTTTTCTTTTTCAATTCGATTTTTAAATTACATTTACTACACATTTATGAGCAATATCAAATAAGTTAACGCAGACGCCAAGTAAGTACAATATTAATATGATTTGTAAATGCATTTGTTTTAATGCGCGATTGATTTAAGTGTTTGTTTATATGAAATGAAATTTATTGATATTGGAAGAGTATAGTAGTAAGTGAAGTTATATATGATGATTTCGTCCTTCTCGAATTAGCAGATATGGGGACATAATTATATTATGTCACTGTAAGGTGGGGAGGGGGATAACGGAAAAAGTGACATTGAATTACGTAGAGGGTAGGGGGGTTAAAGGAAACGTGACGTCACGATATGTTTGCTCATTTGCACCATACAGCAAAAATGGATTATGTTGTTACATTTGTTTAAAATCATGAAACTAATTCATATTATATCAAATGGTGTAAATTAAATTACGTTTGGTATAGCAAACCGATTTTTGTACATATTCACTTATTAGTGACATAGAGGGGTGGAGGGTTTCACAGAAAATGAAATGACGCTAGAGTGAAATAGGGGAGGGGTCAGAAATTGACGATTTTACAGTGACATAATCGGACATAATATAATTATGTCCCTTATAACGAATGCTGCAGACTTTAAATTAAAGACTGTGTTAAGAATAGAATATGTGTTAGGCTGAGTAAATGAATGATAGATAGTATAATGTTGATTATTCGTTCTTTCTAGAGTTAACAGGTGAAAACAATGAATGCTGTGTAGTATCTTATACTTATATGCGTGTTAAATTAAATGGGGCAATGCTTCTCTATCTTTGTTACCCCTATGAAATAATGTGAAGAGATAAAAAGCAAGGACCAACGCTATATTATTGTTATTTGATTATAATTGTTTTAGATTATAGAAATAATGCATTCATACTTTTGTGAATGCCATTTAATTTAAACTATACTTTAAATAGCAAGTCATGCATTAAAACGGTGACTTGTAATTTTTCACACCAATTACTTAGAGCTTAATGGCTTTGCATATGGTAGTCGATACAAATAATTATCAAAATATTCTTGAAAATTTTATTATGATTTTGAAAAATAATAAATCCATATAACTAAACTCAACCATCTGAATCTTGACAAAGAAAAATATACATTAGAGACGTAGGTACCTCTACGTGAGATTCCTACTACAAAATAAATAAACGAAACCAATATTCATATGTAATCGTCATACCAATAAATTAACAAAACAAAAAAATATTTTAGTTACTTCTTTTTTTATTATTATTATTTTATTCTTTTAATGCACTTTATTTTTTATATGTTCTATAGTTAATAGTGTTTTATATGCCATAAATGTTATTGATTTAACTATTTATAAAACTAGAACTAATTAAATATTGTGAGGTATCTGTCAGAGATGGAAGCTGATGATTTAACTTCGGCGGTGGATAGTTGATATCTTGAAAAACTGATAGAAATTCAATAAAGCGCCTATATTTACTCGGTAGTTACAGAATACAAAAAATATGAACTAAATATTAAGACCATCTACGATTTATATTTTGATTTTACCTCTTACGGCAAAATTTTGTTTATTGGTTTAAAAATCGAATGTGTGATTTTGTGGTTCCGAATTAGCTTTGATTGATACGATCAACGGATTACCTGGAGAGCAATCAGAGTGCCAATTAAAGATTCCTTGGAGAAATTTATTATAAGTCGGCCTTATTAAATTATTTCCATTTTGGAACAAAAGTCCGAGATATTTTTTTTTCTTAACATAAATTTCATTACAAATTTTAATAGGAACGCCCCGAAACTAATACTCTTTGTATTAAGGACAAGAATAACGAAAATACATAAATGCTTTTAATCGTATTTCTTTTTTTTTTTTTTAATCACTTTTATGAATGTTTCTTTTTTTTATTATTGAATGTAATTCGACGCGTTTCTCGCATTAACATCATCCGTTTAAAAAAACATCTTTGACGACGACTATGATTTTTTTTTTTAAATCAGCCACGGCTTCCATCTCTGATACCTGGTAATAATTCGTAAGGTGAGCGGACCAGCTATAAACCTACAAGATTAATCTACATATTTTTAAAACGCATACCAATATATTAATAATCTTTTTCTGCGTAATTTCGTCTATTAAATTGCACTGGAAATGTATCCAGTTTTAGTTTCCATGTTGATATTTTTATATTGTATTTATTTATAATTTTTTTTTTTTGGAACAGTAAAAATTTTGGTTAAATCTAGATTTCGTTAAATATCAACAAAGTTATTTTTAAATGGTATTTTTGTAGAAATTTTGAATTCAATATATAATCTGCTATGCTAATTGTGTTTTTGGTTTTTTTTTTTCATTTTTCTTTTGGGTGCTTACATCGCGCCAACTAATTTGTTATGGAAATATTTTTATGACTTTACCCAAATGCTATAAATAAATAATAGCAAATATTTATTAATTTGTTAAAATCAAAATTACTTATTAAATGAATTTGAATTCACTGAGTGCAGTTATGGCATATTTGCTTATATAGATTCGAATAAATATGGAGCGAATGCGGTGACTGTGATTTATCTCTTTTAGCTTATCTTATTTTTTGATAGATTGTATTTTTAGAATAGAATCGTAGATGATAACGATTATAATAGATGAAATGATTACATACAACTTTATATATAGTGAAATACAAAATGTAACCTCGTAATTATCAAATGGATCAATCGTAGGCGCATAGGCAACGATGACTCCAGTATTGCCCAATAGGCATTTTGTAGTTTAATTCCGGTCTATAGACTGTCCAGAGTCTAAATTTTTGGGTATATAGACTATCCGAAATTGGTTTAATGCCGGTCT
>JAABKK020032652.1:3846-15148 GCA_011634745.2 Catotricha subobsoleta
AATCAGAAGACATATTAATCAAGAGATACAGTATTTAGATGAATTTGCAATCTTTACAATGACTAAAAATTTGCATGAAAATAGATAAATTAATGAAAAAGCTAATTTAAATTAGTTAACAAGCGTTCGTTAATGTCAAAAGTATGATACTGGAGATTGATTCTTAATAAATTAAAAATTAGTAAGACAAAAAATTAAATTAATAGACTTTAAGTAACGTAATTATTATTCATTTCTTATGAAAGTTTCACAATATACTTGAAAATAGGTATATCGCAATTTATAATAGCAGTTCTTAATCATAATTTATGAAGAATTTTTATTTAAGCTTAAGTTAAACTGTGTTCAGCACATATTGCAAGGCAAATGAAAAATCGATTTTTGGATTATCACTGAAGAACCACTACTAGTATATGTTTAATCTGAAACACATTAATAATAATTGTATTTATTTGTCTCTTTACGTTCAGCTGAATTTGTTACACAATTATTTTGGAATTTTAACACATAAACTTGGGTACAATATTCAAATTATAATGAATATTTAATGTTGTATTGTGTACACAACCAAATATTGTCACTTTCATTTCAAAAGATTTAAATTGAAGGTTTTCAGGTACCTCAAATAATTTTTTCTTTTTTTTAAAAAAAAAAACATTTTACTCACTGTCATCACATTTAATTACATCAGTTCAGTAAAAAATAATAGCTTTCTTATGTTAATTTTTTTTCTCTCTCTTTATTAAGAGATCTACGAACCTACAATTTACATTTAGAATAGATAAACTTTACGTTAATAATTAACTTTAACTTACCTAATTTTTCTTGCATTTGTTTTTTCAGCGTATTTGTTAAATTCACCTATTTGAATAAAATATTCCGTATAGAAATTATTCGGTGTGCATAAAATTACACTAAAAAAAATCACAATCAAATTTGATTTTACAAAATTCTTACAAATAATTAATGAATATCTTAAAATTGTATTTTTAAAGCCATCTCCTTTTCATAATTCATGAATTTCACACATTTTCAATTAATTATAATTATTAATTTTTCTTAACCGCACTAAAAACCAGAAAACCACTAAATTTATAATCGCAACTGTAATAAACAATCCCAAAAATAGTCAGTATAATCATGTGTACGTACAGCACACAATACACGGCTCACAAAATCTATATAATTTCTCTATCTATAAACCAGTCTAAATCTAATCCGCATCAGACTGGGGCGACACTCTAAAATGCGCGGTGTCCTCACGAACGGATACATCAATACTACAGTACTAAAGTTAAACAGAAAACGACCAAACGACCAAACGTGACGCAAAAGAGAGCCAAAGTCAGGTGTCGTCCAAAGTGTCGGATGAGGAGAGGGTGACGAGGAGTTTAAGTATTGTTGGGAGTTGCATCGATATGGTTATAAATGTGCGGATGATGACGATGATGATTGTGTGTATATTGTGGATGAAGTTTGTTGTTGACTAAATTTATTTTCATTTTTTTTTTAGTTATACTGCTCTGCTTGTTTCAATAAAATGTTATATTACTTGCTAACTGATGTTGCTTAACAATGTTATGCTATATTGTTTCGGTGCAGTGTTATGTTCAAATATACATACACAAACTGTGGACGATACATAGATATTCAAAATGTTTATTCTACAACTATAATATGCTCTGTAGTAATATTTTGTATCGGCGTATATGACATACACAAGACGCGAAGTAAAAAATCGTAGAATGTAAAACGAAGTATTTTGCTGTGTATTTGAGTTCCTATATCTCTTTTTGTTACTGTGGTGGGGCGTATATAGTGGCATAAAGTCATTTTGAGAGCGAAGTCACATCACATCTGATATTACATTTGGTAAACAACGACATCACATCTATATAATAAGCAACAAAACATAAGGAACATAGTTGGTATGTGTGTGTGATTATATGGATGTTTGGTATATATAAAATTTATATGTAGCAATAAAAGAACGACATTCTCTCAATGTTATTTTAGCAACAGAAAGAGACAGTGTGGTTGTGGGACGTCCGTGTCGTTGATATTTGGAGACAAACGACCTGTGACTCCTCTTATGAATGCGACACATGTATTGCACATGCGTTGATCGGAATGAGATATAAAAACAAGGTCCCCACTATTTTTATTTTGCGTAAGAGTGAGAGATCGTCAGCTATGGGACATGCGACATATCCAATTGTCGCAAAGATTTAGCGACCTGTACGCTTTTTTATTCATACTTTTTATTTAATTTTTTTTTTTTTATGTATTTTCTTTATGTAGAAGGTGGACCGGGGGTGTAGGGTAGTTATTAAAAGATGCGTATTAAAATGTTGAATTTTATTCTCTGAAAATTGGTTGGATGCCAGTCTTCTGTTAAAATCGATGCTTAGAAAATTTTCTATCAACTAAGGTTTAGTGAGATCCTAAAGTTTATTCGTCGTAAATTTTTGCTGATATATAAACATGTTATATTATATGATGGTCTTTGTATTATCTTTTTTAAAGATAAACACCACTTTCAGCTATGTGCCAATTTTTTTTTTTTAATATCTTTAATATAAAGTTAACTGAAGCATTTTTAGCCAATATAGCGACTATCCAGCTATATGTTGGATAAGTAATTTATAAGGCGGAGTGACAAATTGCTTGTCCCTTATATTTAAATAATTGCCATAATGCTTATATATGGACAATATGATTATAGGTATTATAAAATTACCATGCAACATGTCACTTCAATTTGCCAATGGCAATTATATGTCATTTAAAAAAACATTATGCATGAAACGACCATTTCTATTGGCTGGGATAAATTATGTGCATGTACTTTATAATATGTTTAATAGGTGTAACATAATTTTTACCTATAGATCTAGCGTACAATATTGTATTTATAGTTTTATGGTCGGTCATATGTGTACATTTAAACCTAATATTTATTAAATAATTTATTAAAAAAAAAAAAATTAAAATTTGAAATAAGAAACGCGATATGCGTTAATATACATGTAATTTATAATTTAAAAACTGTTTCAACGCTTTGATGGACGTTAATGATATAACTCTATATGAAATGAAAAATACAAAACAAAAAAAATAAAAATAAAAATAAAAAAAATGTTTAATGTTATAATAACAAGTAATTAAGCTGTGTTATATTTAATTTAATACACGTTTTATTATATTATTATGAAAAGTTCAATCCATTAAGAACGAACAGTACCTTTTACCTACCTTTACCTATCCAACAAATGATATTACAAAAAAAAATGTAAACTAAAAATATGAAATAAAATGAAAAAAAGTTTGTTTTTTTTTTGAAAAAAAGAAGCAATATTACAAGAAGCAAAAAATAATCATCTGTATGGAAAGGTACCACACAGTCCTCTTTGCCTACAATAAAGACATAAATGCGCAAGCCTTAAAAGAAATTACTTTATTAGTTGCTCTTAAAAGCCGATATCCTTTATGCAATATTTCACATAGCAATAAATTCTGGGCATTTTTCAAATCATTGAATATATTATGTTTATTGAAACTTTAAAACTGAACTGATAAATAAAAAATAATAATAATAACTGTTCGGTTATTTTTTTTTTTTTAATGAAAGATGCATTTCTTGAAATATAAACGAAATCAGGCGGTGTTGATCTACAAAGGGTTTGACAATTTAGATTGTCATAAAACTTATTAAAATATGATATAATGTTGTCGGATGGTCGGCATATATGAAACCATTATTTAATAAATATTATGTATTTCATAGGTCATCCTCATCGTAAATAAATAAACAATTCGTCATATTTTTGCATGTGGGTCCTATATTTCCTTTGTCTGTAACTTAAATTCTCTTATGCTTTTAGTTTGTCTTATGTTTAAAAAAAAAATCTTTTGTCGTTTGTTTTTAAAGAAAATATGGGTCTAATAATAAAGGAAACAATTTTTTGCGACCAATTTATTGGGTCGATTTTATAACATTGAGTCATATATTTGCATCCCATCCCAATGTAATGATAAATTCTAGTAATATTGTAAATATTTGTGTAAAGGATGTATAAAAAAAAAACTCAAATATAAGTGGTATTATGAGTAATGAATGAGTTTCCTGTAATGCACAAAATTTGTTTACAAGAAATTGTTATTGAAATATTACGAAACTTTCAATTTGGTTTTCATATATTAAATATCATAATTTTGCAAGAGAAAACTGTAAAGTAAACACGCAAATTTTAACTACTTACATCAGAAATCTTAAAAAAGAATTGACGAAATAATTTACAATAAAATAGCAAATGTAAATTTAGATTTGATGTCTTAAAACCCTAGCTAAACCTCAGCCGATTTTCTAATATTAAATTGTTCAAATGTATGCATGATACGGTTTGATTCCCTCAAAGAAAATAAATAAAGTAATTGATTACTAATAAAGTACAGAAAATGACAGTTTTTATTTATAATATCGAAACGCGTTTCGCAATAAGAAATCTATCAAATAGCAAAAATATGCCAAATATTTATTACTCAAGTTTTATGTCGATGTGTATATGAGAGTGGCATTACACATACAAATGTTTGTTTGTTTGATTTTTTTTTTTTTATGTAAACATAATTATAGGTATATTCATATATGAGTCGTTCAAATATGTACGTACGTACGTTTATGCAAATTTTCTCCTATTTACTCACTGAAGGGAAAAATCCGAAAAAAAGAGAAATTTTCAATTGAAAATTAAAAATTGCGTGATGTCTTATGTCTTCCTTCAGTTGATTTAAACAATGATTTTTGTCTTTTCTTGTCGTGCCACATATTTTTCTTTCATCATACATAATTATTTTTTAATATTTATTATTGAATGGTTTTGTGTGTGTGCACTGTGTGTATTGTATGACTGGTATTTAATAGAGAACTGATGGTATTTAATTATTATAAAATAAATTAAAATTAGAATTAATTGGAACGCGTTATCGTGTTAATTAACAATAATTTTCATTGAGTCAATAAAAAACGCATTAGAGCTTGAAATATGTTGATATTCATAAAATATTTCTTTATGCTTTTAAACTGGCTGTGCGCACACCATCTATTCCATTATATTTGTTGAATTTTATACGAGTTTGCTCACACATATATAATAATAGTATGTTTAAAACAAAAACAAAAAAAATGTATAGACAGGCCATAAATTCAATAAATAAATGAATCTTTATATGAAACGTACTGTTTATGTATATCACATTTGGTTTAGCTGATCCATTCTATCTAATTTAATTTCATTATTTTCGAATTAAAATTCGTTTTATTTTTTTATCACTGAAAATAAATTAATTAGAAAATTTAATTGAGAGTTGATTTGTTTTGATAAAATCTTTGTACGGTATGTACATTGAACCTTATGATGGGGTATTACGGTGAAATTGAAGATCAAATAATACGTATCAGTGGTCAGAGCGTGCTTACATTATACTCTTACTAAAAAGTTAATAAATGCACAAAAACTATAGCCAAATACCCACACAGAGCTGTCTTTGACTATACTTCAATATTAAATTACAAACAAAGAAGAATAAAAAAAAATACTTCGTCAAAACCGAAATTAAATATTCAGTGAAGCGAATGTAATAACAAGATGTTCTTTTTTAACTAAAATAAAAATCCTTTTACATAAAATCCTTATCTTATCCTAAAAATTACACTAGACGTTGTTGTTCTATTGTAGATCAATTATCTGACAAATGTAAATCCTTTTTAGGGCAATTTTATATGCTGTTTTTTTTGTTGTTTTGTTTTGTGTTTTGTTTTGTGTTTTTCTGTCCATTATAATAATATATATGTTGCACAGGTATTTCGTATTTTACAGGCCCACTAGTAAATATTATGACGTCATGAATTTCAGTTAAATTTATTACGAATTTTTTGAGACAAAGAAAACACTAATAAGAAAAAAAAGCAATGTGGGTTTTGTTCAACCTTATTTTATAATTTTATATGATCGTAGAAAAACTAAAAGTGACAGTTGGGTCTAGAGAGAAAACCTGGATATATTGTATCTATTATTTACTCACTTGCTGCAATATTTTTCTAATGGTGTTATTCGTAGAATTATTCACACATCGAACGTTAAATAATAATATATTATAGAAAGCACAATGATATGGAATAACAGATTATATAATAGACATACAAAACAATGAGTTGAATAAGTGAAGGATATGAGAGAACTGTCTTATAAAGATTATTAAATCGTAATGGAAGAGGTTGCTGAAAAGCTACAATGGAATTGAAATGCGTAATTTAGAAAAAAACGTCCGTAATTTCTATACGCCAGATCCCAAAGAAACACCTAATGCTATATGTACCATTTTACAAATTTTCCTTGGCCAGCCAATAATCGGACAGCATTGCTATTGTGTCTGTTTTTTTTTGTTTTTATTTAAAAAGAACAAATTTGTGTACAGATTACAATATCCAAGCGCCGGCCGGTCGTTTCTTTATATTCATGAATTATAACCTGTTTCCTACATCAATTTTGAATTGTATAAATAATAAGTTTTCTGATTCTAAACAAAACTCTAATTCTCAATCATCAGATTGAGCGGTTTGTATAGTTTATGAGCTATTGAAAATGAGATTAACTAATGTATTTTTTCTTTTCTTTGCTGTTTCTTTATGAACGGACTCAAACAGGTAAGTATATTAAATATTATTTTTATTCAGTTTTTGTCTTCATTTCACCCTTACATAAAAAAAATAAAATAGCATCCCTCCTGTTGACAAGAACAAAAGGGAATCACCCGCAATCCAATTGTAACAAAATGACTATGTGTCCCTTTGTCGGAAAATCGAAAACATATCGTAAATACAATTTTTGGTCAATTCGTTTTTTTTTTTTTTTTGGTTTTTTATCTCTTTGTTTGTATGTTATCTTGTATTTGGCCCACCCATTGTGCCCATCAGTATGGTATATGTAACAACAACTGTTGCTGCTCTTGGGAATATTCTTTTTCTGTGTCTACTTTTATTTTTCTTTTCAAATATGAATTTTAAATAATTTTACACCCAATACAACATGAAATAATAATAAAAAAAAAACAACAGAAATTTTTAATTTTCAGGTTATTATTGATGATGGCATATTGTGGTTCATTTATTATACAAAATTGTGCAATTAATTTCGTATCGATTGAAATCGGAATGTTTAGAAAATCTATATATTGTAAGTAACGTTCTACGAGTATTGGTATGAGAATAATATATATTTAATATGTAGAAATACATGTAGGTAATTAATATGTATAAACGTGTAAGTATATATTGTTCTTATAGCGGCTGTATTAAATCACAGCACAGAAAAAATATTTTACTTTTAAGTAGATTATAATTATAACATATTATGAATAAATTACAAACTTATATTATTATTTCATAAAAGCAATATGCTCGAATTGCTCTGTATGATATTTTTTGATTGATTTGCTGTTTATTGAGGAGGTCGGTATCATATTTTTCCTAACTAAAAATTATTATTTGAAAAAAGCATATGCAAATTAGTTAAACCGTTCCACGCGAATTAATTTTATCATATTATTACTACGATAACATTACATAAGCTCTTCAGCTGCAAAAAAAAACTAAAAGCTGCAAAAAATAAAAGATATACACAAAATCCAAAAATAAATAGGATCCATACACCACTTCAAAAATAATAATTTTAAGTCTGACCCTATAATATATTGTATTATATATTTCATCAATTATCAATTGATAATTTTAAAATAGTGAACATTTTTTACACCTCTTTATCTTCTCACGATCGTATGAAAATTATAGATTATTAAATCTTTCCTAACTTTTAAAACTGCATAGGTACATCGCAAAAGTCAATATATCAAAAAATCAGTTTTTTTTTAGATTTTACGACCCGACAATCCAAAATCCGTCCATTCAGTCCTAACAAAAATCAACTTGAACAACATATATATATATGGGGTTTGCCTATATCAAAGATTAGTATTTAAATGAAAAGATATTGGTTTAGTTAAATATAATCTTTGGTAATTTTTATTCAATATTGTTTTTGTTCTCATACTTCTAGAAGTTTTACAGAAATTTATAGTACAGGAAACTGGGGTTAATCGGGGTCATTTTAATCGAATGGTGATATTACTTAAAGTATTAGGACACCTCCTTCTGGAGTTTCGGGTGACCTAAAGTCAAATTTTTTGATCACTGTTGGAAGCAGAATTAAATTCTCTTGAAAATATATAGGCTTTGGATTTGATCTGTGATGATCTTCGATTAATTGATTTATTTGGAAGATAAAATAGAGCTAAGAATTCTTATTTTTTTTTTTTTTTATGAATTTAATATTCGCATAAATGAAGCTCTGCACCAATATAAATGGTAGCTTGTTTCACAAGAGAACTAAAATTATAAAAAAAATATATATTCTTTCTGTTCAACTCTAACGCAGGTTACCACTACCATCAATATTTGTTAAAAAAAAAAACCTATAGAATCTTTATCTATATCTCCCTTTATATCTAAAGTTATTATATGTATGTTGAATTAAAAACGAAAAAAAAAATTCCATAAACTAACCGATATGAGTACTACAACTATTATCTATTTTTCACATAAATTACAAAGTGATTAAATACATATTCTAATAATAAAAAAAGTGTATATTTATCTATTAAAGGTTGATCGGTAATCATATTCAAGTTATGAGAAATAATATCTAAAGAAAGAAAGAAAAAATTATTAAATTACAACTAAAAATCTTCTAATGATGCACAAATTACATAATTTGTCTCTAATCTTTGTCATATTTTTTTTTTCACAATCCATACCCGAAGACTATAATCGGTCTACGGCCCTATTTAAAAAAAAAAGAAAAAAAAATGATATAAACGAGATCTCATTTATTTATAAAAATTTAAAAATGCACCACATCAAATCAATTATTTTTAATGACAATTTCATTTCTTTCTTTATGAAATTATTAAACAGCATATTAG
Organism: Catotricha subobsoleta; assembly: GCA_011634745.2. Lineage (NCBI taxonomy): Eukaryota > Metazoa > Arthropoda > Insecta > Diptera > Cecidomyiidae > Catotricha > Catotricha subobsoleta. Next base: position 12,886 of record JAABKK020032652.1, read on the forward strand.
TGTGAAAATACAATAAAAAATTTACCATCATCAGAGGTAAAATCAAAAATAAAATTAAAAAAAAAGAAAGATGCCAACATATGATGTACCATTTTCTTTATAAACTTACCCATACCATCAGTTTATGTGTTGTGACACCATAACGTAATTCATTTAATGTCCATAATTTATAAGTTGTCTTTGATATTCAATGAGACACCGCACGACTAATCTCAATAATAAGTTTTCTTCAATTCAATAATAATAAGGTTGTGCGTGGAAATGAAGGCCATGAAAGATAAGTTATATATATTATTATAATTACATGATGTCACACAACAGCATATTCTTTCAATGCATTTTATTGGATTATCATAAATAATTTTTCAATTTAAAATATTAAAAAAAAAGAAGGAAAAAGAATAAGGAATAATAAAGAATAAAATAAAAAAAAATCATTTTAGCCGACTCACGTTTACTAATGATTATCATAAAATAATAAAAGTGATAAAAAGGGTAACCAACACATAAACACACTCCTTATAACTCCTATATTTAGTGCAGTTATCAATATACAAACATTTTCTATACGACATTGAATATATCTTTAGCTCTATGCAACAATAACATATAATAATATGAATATTATGCATTATGTATTTAGAAGTTTTATTTAAGGGTTATAAAAATCTGTATAAAAAAAAAAAAAAATAGGCGGCTGCTTTTCTTTGAGCATTATTAAAATATTCATCTATAGTTTAGCTGTTGTGTTAATATGAGAGATGGGATGGAATGGACTCTCTGTGGTGCAGCACTAAAGTTTATTATTAAACTTTTTTCATACAAAATTTATTTGAAAACGAAAAAAAAAATCATTTTTATTTTTGTGAAAAATGAGAATTGAATGCATTGAATGAATCATGTGAAATGATGCTATTATAATTTTTTTTTTTTTTTAAATATATATAAATGTGATGAAACATTTATTATGAGTTTTATCGAGAGGTTAAGTATATCTAAGCACCTCTACCGACCAAATGCACAGGCACAGGTACACACAAACATCAGAATACAATGAAAACTATAAAATCAAAACTGTGCAGAAATAAACGTAATAATTATATAGAATAACACAATTTGAATTTTCTTTAATATAGTTGAAAGCACATTATTAATTATAATAGCCATAAATGTATAATAATAATAAATATTAAAAAAAAAAAAAATAGAAAAGAAAAATAAGTAAAATATATAAATATATGCTCAACAACTTGCCCATACGTATGACTTACTTACTAGTTGTACAGAAAATATAATTTATGGTTAATTATACACTTTTTAAAATACTTGTAATAATAGTTGTAAGAGGACCATAATATAGAACAGCGAACTATTAACAACAAACACCACACGACTGTGTAAAATTCACTGATTACGCGCATAATAAATGAAATTGTTATTATATTAAATTAGATATTAAATCACAAATTCACTATTTCTAGCTTCCTATTTTTAGAAATTTTATTAAGAAAAAAAAAAAGAGTATTGTACATGTTTGAGTACATTAAACCATTATGAAGAAATTATTTTATAGACGAGAATGCTGTAGAAATGTACTCATGCAATTTAATTTGCTCAAGTACGCTTTAGGTGAAAGCAAGGATTGAAAATAATAAATATAAAATAAATATATTTGCTAGTAGCAATTTTAATGAGTAAAAAATTTGTTCTTCGATTTATTCTTATAGCTTGTGTTACTTCAGTCAATTAGAAGTGAGGGAATTGAATTAACTCTATTAGTTTGAACATCGTATTTCCCACATTTAATTTAATGTGAAATTGTACACAATACAGAATCTATTATACTCTGCAAATTATGATCAATAAACTATAACTTATAAAAATGCCTTAGATTTGGATATATTTGTTCTTGACGCCATATAAAAGTAATTAGTTCTAACTGTAGACACTAGGAAATCTATTCGCCTATTATGCTCTACCCAGATTGAATGTAAACCTTTAGCAAACAGTAAGTAAATTCAGTACTTTAATAAATACACCAAACAGAAGTAAGCAAAATTTAATAATTTACAAAAATGTACTTACTAAAAATTAATAATTTACATTAAACACTATGATATGGGTCATATTTCAATTTGAACTGTAAAACAAAGATAACATCTTAATACGATAAATTTCCCGTACATAAACAAATGCATATTCATAGCTCCAAAAGTTCACAAGTACGCTAAATATATGAATATTCAAATTTCAATATGTATAT
>JAABKK020032663.1:0-11874 GCA_011634745.2 Catotricha subobsoleta
TGTTTTTTAATTTCCCATTTTCTATTATATCCCAATTCACAATATCAGTGCTAATGCTACTTCTTATGGAATTAAACCGAACAACAATATTGAGTTTCCATCATTTCCTTAACAAAAAAAAACTATCCAGTATTACGAATAATCCAATTTAACGAACAGGCCAAAAAAAAACGTGTTCGTTATATCGAGGTTCTACTGTATTCCTCATCAGGATTTGTGGGGAGAGGGGGAGGGGGGAGAGGGGACGGGAGGATGATATCTACTTCGTTTAGAATCTTTTTAAAATATTCCTCATCAGGATTTGGTCTCTTGGTTCTTATTATCGGTCTCTACTGCATACACAGCGGAGAGGTCAGGATGGTAATTTTCAATAGCCCACGTATAAATAAATAACGTTACAGTTAAGCAAATTTAATTAGAGTGTGTTCACAAATGGCGCAACACGTTAGAGGTTCGATTTAAGTTCCTGGTAGAGAATACACCGATAGTGTCGTAAAGCGTGACGTACTACGATATATGGAGAAAAGACTGAGGGAAAATTATCTTGTTATAAGTAGAATGTTTGTATTTTCCAATTTTTGTCACGTGACGAGAATGGAGGTACTGGGTTATTAGGAGATGTTAGAACGGAGAGAAGGAGGGTTTAAAAAGGTAATTTTGGCCTTACTTAGTTCATTAACGTTCCGTGAGGAAGTGGATAAAAGGGGTTTTGAAACAAATGACACCTTTTGTGAACAGCTATTTACGTTATAGACGATTGATTTGCTTCAAATGAGGCAACAATTGAAACGTATATTTGATCACTTATTTTTGATTTATACTATTACGTAATTAAATGTTACATTAAGTTTACTTAAATCATTAAATTATTTAATTAAAACTTAAGTATATTTTAACAAGCCATTGTGAACAAAGTTTACCTGTTAAAGAGGAAGGACGATTACTATTAAGCCTTACAAATACAGTTAGTTGTTAGTTTTGTTAACTATATCTAGAAAATACTGTCCAAAAACGTAAAAAATCTTTTGCCTGCAGCAACAAAATGTTTTTACTTTCTGCCACGTAGAATGAAAAATATTAATGATAAACTGACTTTTTATATATGTATGTATAATGGAAAAACTACGGTTTGAATCTATAGGCGTCGAATATGTAAATTACTGATTTTTAAATATGATTCAGTTTAAAATGAATACTTTCCCATCTACTCTGTATAATTAGATGTCTTTGATTAGTATTAAATGGTTTGTTTAACCAACATTTATAGTAAATACAGTAAATTCTGAATTAATTACATGGTGTGTACGCGTACAACTCTCAACAATTTAATATTCCATCCACAAAATCTCACTTTGCTTTAGGTTTAATATCATATAGTCTAATAATAATAATCGCTTTATACTTTTAATAGTTATTGTCAAAAAATTCAATGACACACCACTATCAATCTTGGTTTAACTTTAAACTGAGTTTAAACTGCCGATTTTGGTGGTTTAAACTGAGTTTATCATTTTGTATGTATGCGAACTGTCAAGTTAAACTTCGTTAAGTTTTAAACTTTGTTTAAACCATGATTGGTAAAATGGCCCACTCGCAAATCGATTGATCAGAGGTCCTGCATGGTATTACCAATGTCTTGAAAAAATATATGGTATAAAAATAGGTATATCAAAATGGAAATCTAGTAACATAATATACCAAAAAATGAAATATGGTTTATTTCAAGATTTAGCGGTAAGATATTGGTAATATAACCAACCAAAAGACGTAGAATTTTATCGTCGTGATAATATATATGTTTACGTAAAATAAATTCATGTACCATAGCTTGTTATTAATAAATAATAAGTTTTGATATGTTTTCATACCATATTTCATCTTTCATATACTTTTATACCACAAATTTTTTCAAGACTTTAGTAATATACCTTGTTCAAACTATCATCATTTTCAAGGGTATTGGTATTTTTTCCTAGTTAATAACTTCTGAACGAAATGTGGGATTTGGGTAATTGAGGTAAGAAAAGTTTCGTCTTCAAAAATAAGTGGGGGTCCGTCTTGGATGATTTTTCTGTACGGCCTTCCATTTAGAACATATTAACCAAAACATAATACCAATACCAATAACAATAATGATAATTTGAACGAGGTAATACTATGCAGACCTATGATTGATATGTGGTCGATAATCAGTTAATACATCGCACGATATTGTTCTTTCGATGTATCGCGTGATACGATATTTTTGTTATGATTCATTTTGTTGTTTTTTCAACGATATTAATTAACATTAGAACTAACGAATCGGCTAATATATATCACAAATACCGACATATATCGATAGTTCTCTGTCGATATTTGTGTAATATATCACGATATTGATATTTAGATACATCACGTGATTACGATATCATATAGTTAGATCGTATAATCGTATCGTCGATAATGAAAATGTTTGCGAGTTCTACTACTTAAAACAGGATTTAATGTATTTAATATAAATGAAAAATTGCATTCAAAGCAATTTTATTTAGAACTAGGTGAATTGTTAATGCCCACATAAAATCAATTTAAAGTACATTTTGTTACCAAAATTTCTTTTGCTAGTACCGTAATTTAGTATTTAGTACATATCAAACCCTCTAAATTTTTAATCATATATGTGTTCAAATTTAAATCTATTCTTACAGTATTTGAACAACAGTCCTGAACCATCGCTTAATACCTTATATGCAAATATTTATTCTATTTTCGATTATGAAATGTTAGCCAGCACCCCCGCCCCCCTATTCAAATTGTTTGTATCATAATCCTAGAGCTTGTGCAACAATTTTCCTACCTCAACCCCATTATTCTACTGCATTTTTGAATTATTGATTTTAAAAGTTAACACATGAACACAGTTAAGGTTCAAGTATACGGAAAGTTGTTTTCAATTAGAAAATTTTATAAAATCATTGCATGTGTGAAAAACTTATAAATTTGTTTCATTTGTTTGTTTGTTTTTTCTTTTTTTTTTTGGTTTGTTTTTACATAAATTTACAGCATTTGTTAATTTTGTGTTTTTAGTCATTAATAAATTATGGTTTTTTTTTTTTGGTAACGTATGAATATTTTGTACAAAACAAGAATTAATTTTATAATTTGGAAATTTTTCCATATTTAAAATAGGTAGAATTTAACAACAAAATAAATAATTTTTTTTTTAAAAAAAATATGTTACTTAATTAATTGTGTTTGTGCATACAACACATATAATGATTATACAATTTCTTTTTTCCCCTAAAATAAAATCAAATAAGTTTATAAAAACAAATGATTGAATAAATTTATAAATGAAATATAAGTAAGTATAAGTAGATTGAGAGGAACAATAACATTTCTATTGGACATGCAAAATTTTCGGTAAAACAAAAATTTATCGACATAAAAACGCGGTGACCACCGCGAACAATATAAGTACGTATATGGGGGGATATTTGGTATTACTTTTATACAATTTGCCTAAATATATTTTTTTTTTTAATTATTTTTCGTTTTACTTTGTTTAGTGTGTCTTTTGGTTGTATACATTTTATGTGGGACGCAATAAGGATTTGCTACAATGACGCATCGTATACGACGTAAACGATCGTAAAGTTAAAATCGTTCAGCAATCGATTTTCACCGTGTAGTTGCGAAACTTGCGATTAAAAACAATCATGTATGATTTTGAACTATAAGATACGATCGTTTATGTCGTAAACGATGACCACTGGTAACAGTTACCTTTACGACGCGACAGTAGCACACAGAACATTCGAATTCGTTAATATGATTTTTTTTTTGTAAAATAATTATATCATCACAGAGGAAAAAGGGTGGAACTTTTAGGATGCGAATGGGTGAGATTTTAATGTGACTTTGGCGACTTTCTATTAAATAAAATTATTCTTAGTGAATATAGGAGCTGATTTTTTTTTTTTTAAATACATTGTTTAAAATTGTTCAGTGAAACGTGGCTAATCCGACTTTGGGCGCGAATAGAACTGATTCTCATTTAATTACTAAATTCAAATACAAAACGATTCGATTCGATTGAAACATTTGCCCAGAGCTTGTTTGATTAGTCAGGTTTCACTTTATAACATCTCTTAATTAGGTATTTATAACGGTCATCATAATATTAATCAGCATCTTAAAACATATAATATTTTGGTTTGTTTTGGAATCAATGGCATCCGTGTCGGACACTTTGATCTTCTGTTATCGACACTTTTTACAATTCCAAAGATTATTTGTAATAAAATTTAATACATTATAACAAAAGCAAAATTCTTAACCGATAAGTAAAAATAATCGCTAGCATGTTTTTTTTAAAACTTTTGCTCATTGTAAAACAATTGGTAAAGTGATAAATTTTATAAATAATTGATAATAAACAATTAAACTAACTGAATTGCAGTGAATTTTTTTTAAGTTAATAACAATATTTTTTAAGTATCATTGATTCGAAAATTATATACTAATAAAGTCACTATCTCACATTCGATGTTATATCGTGTGCATTATCAAACTAAATCGAAATAACTTCTAAAGGAATGATTTCACAGAGAGAAAAACTTTCATAACCGACCCCCGCAAGCATTTTGAAAGGCGAAACTTTTTCTCAACCCCACCTCTCTGAGCCTCCCAAAAAATGTGAAAAGTTCGCAGGGCGTGATAGAGGGGCATGTCCTTAACACCAGTCGAATCATTTCTAACCGGATCCATTGGTACAGGTAGAATTCATGAAATATGACAATGCTACGTTCATGTTAACGTCTATGCTTATCGCTTACGTTCACGCCATTTACCCTAACTGCCTAGTATTCTCAAGTACCTTTCAAAATGTTAGCAAATCAATTCTCCCGGTACGAATGGTCTTAAAGACACTGAACAGTTGTGTCTTTCAAAATACTTGAAGGTCGATCATAGTTGTTTTTCATTTTTTCTCTAAAATCATTCCTTTGATACTGCACATGATATACCATCGAATATGGAATAGTAACCAAAATTATTTTGTAAAACGGTTTTCATCAAATGAATTTCAAAATCATATAATAAAAACTGACATAATATGTTACATGACTCTTACTGAATCATCTGGTTGTACAATGTACATTAATGTTGATAAAAATAATTTTTTAAATTTAAATCACAGTGGAAATCATGTTCCATGTATTCTTTCAATTCAACAATTTTTTCAATTTCATTAAATTTGAATTACAAGGAAATACACGTAAATTCGAATTCAATTCCATTTAACCATAACATTTCTGTGTTCCAATATTTCAAATTTCAAAAGCAATTGACAATCACAATTTCAATCTATTGCTAAATTTAACGAAATTTCTTCTTCAGTCAATTATATTACATATATATTTAATAAATAATGAAAGTGTTTCGATAAAACCTAACGCGAAAAACAAAAATCAAATAAGATCACATTAAAAAAAAAATTTAGTGCCAAATTTCATATCTCAGCGCCCTTCACAAAACTAAAAGAAAAATCCACACCCCACAAGAATCTTAATATAAATAAATATAAATATAACATTCAAATTGCATTGAAATTTTAATCAATGCCAAAAATCTTAAAATTATGCGTCTAAGTTTTGAAATAAAAAAAAAAATAATAATAATGAAAAAAGAAACAAAAATAAAATGATAATAATAATAAAATAAATTAAAAAATAAATAAAATCAAATATAAAATATAATAAATAAAATGTAAAATACTTCAAATAATTACGAAACTAAAGTTACTTTTTAAGTTTAAAAAAACGTTATTTTTAAAAAAAAGAAAATAAATCAAATTAAAAATATTTTTCAGTCTTGAATCATTTGATTTGAGTTGTTCGTTAAAATAATAAGAAAATGGAAAATTTGTTATACAAAAAAAACTCTTATCAAAAAAAATAAATAAATATATATATAAAAAGTTTCATTGTTTTTTGTTTTGCTCAATACCTACGTAACAACTAAAATTAAATTAGGAACTTCAAATAGTTATCAAATCGAAATTGAAAATAACAAAAAAAAAAAAATATAAATAAAAGAGAAATAGAAAAATCAGAATTAAAAAAAAAAAGTGTAAAACATGTAGAAAAAAAAAAAACATAAATTAAGGTTTGTTTCATTGAACCATATTTTGTATGAGTGATAAAAGGTTTGGTGCTTGAGAAAGTTGTAGTGGAATGGAATACTTTCCAAGGGTATACATAAAAGTATTCGTTGTACAGGAGAAACATTGGAATTACCTATGGGTCATTTTCCACGCTGATTAACACTTTTTTTGTGTAACAATATTTACCATAATTGGAATTGAAATAATTATGATAACTATATTGTTACACAAAAGTGGTATTCAGGTGTGAAATGACCCATATACCTTAGAAGGTATACTCATATAAAATGTATACTCTCTGTAGGGTATATTTGATATAATTTAGTAAGTATACCTTGTGAAGTATATCAAATACACCGCATAACATGTATTTTGAATAAAATTATACTTTGACCCTAATGGAGTTTAGGTATACTTTTTATATACCATGAAAGGTCGTTTTTGGAACAAATTGTATACCTACACCTTCTAAGGTATACTTTTTTTGTATACCTTTACCTTCAAAGTTATACTTTCTTCTGAAAAATATACACTATATGGTATACTTTATATACCTTGCAAGGTAAGGTATATAAAGTATATCATATAAAGTATTTTTTTGCAAAAAAGTATACTTTGGAAAGTATACTCTGGTTTCAAAAACGACTTTCCATGGTATACAAAAAGTATACCCAAATTGACCACTAAGAGGAAAGCAACTTTATATTGTTTCATTGTTTCCTTTTTAATACTATACTTTTGTATACCCTTGGATGATTAGATGATTTCCAGTAGGTAGAACTTATCTCATTTAAATTAAATTCCATATGTTTAGAAACATGAGAAACTATTAACACTTAGCATTACAAATTTATAATTGAATGTCTCAAGATCCAAAGTTGATCCAACTGGCCAGTCGAAACGATTCAATTGTTAAGAAATATTAGTGCAGTCGTTGAAAGTGGGGTTGTGAAAATTGATCCATTGTATTCAATAAAAATGTATGATTGGTTTATTTTAACCGTTACATTGATGCCTTATTGTTCGATTAACTTTCAACGACTGTAAACATACACTAAATATTCCTCACAATTGAATGACTTCGGTGAACCCAAAGGTGATTAACTGTAATTTGGTGGTGCTGACAAGTTGGAGGTCTCCTTTAACCTCTGAGACATTCAATTACAAATTTGAATCATTCCGATTACGAATGAACAAAAATTACATTCAAAATTTCTTGTGTGACGTTACTTGGCCATTATACAATTTAATATTTCAATCAAAAATCTTTCAACCTTTGTGAACACAAAAAAAAAAAAAAAATATGTTCCATTGAAACGAAAAACCATTTAAAGAATTTGAAAAGTTCCAGCACTATATCTTGTTTTCTTTTTGCCTCTCTCTGGTCTTACAAGGGTTTAAAGTGTGAACATTTTTAGATTCTTTAATCGTATTTACTTAAAAAAAAAAAATGGACTTTAAACAATTCTGAAACTTTAACCGAAATTGTGAATAAAATCAAGAAATTTGTGGTAATCATCCAAAAAATTTATCTTAAATTGTCAAAATCTTTATAATTTTTTTTTTTTTTATATATTTACAGTTCCAATACACACCACAAAAACGAAACCAAATTAAAGCAAATTCACTATTGAATTTCAAATTGTTTAAAGTCAACTTCATCATAAAAATTGGAGTTAAAATAAATAAATAAATATAAATCATTTATCATATTTTGTTTGTTTGTTTTAAAAATATTATCACAGACAGAGTGTTTTTTTCTTACCTCAAATATAAAATCTTAATAACTAAATAATCATAAAAAAAAAAAATAATAAATTAATCTTTGGTTATTGGTAAAAAATTTGGTATAAGTTTTGGTTACACTTTTGTACTTTTTGGCATTTGCGTTAGCAAAATTATTAAGTTTTTTTTTTTTTTGGTTTTTTTGTTTAGTTAAAAAACTACAAGCTACAGACTACAATTTTTTTAATTAAAAGAAAAGAAAAACAAAAAAAATAATTTCGATCGATTTCGGGACACTTGGCAATTTCGATTATTTTGGATTCATTTCATTTTCAATTTTTTTTTGGTTTTCTTTGTTTGCGTAAAATACAATTTAAAATTCTTATTAATTTTATAACTCACATAATTTTTTGTTGTTGTTTTTTCATAAAGTTTTTCAATCAAATGTCTTGAGTTATAAAATAAAAATTTATAAGACACGAAATATTTTCCACAAAATCGAACCATTTTTTTGTTTTTTCTTTTCTTTTGTGTGTATTTTTTTAATTTATTTATTAGGTTTTTTTTTTTATTATTTTTTTTTTTTACAATGAAAACACACACACCTCCTCCCTTTCTCTCAATCAACTTTTTTTCGTTTTTTTTATACAATTGGTGTGGAAACGTGATGGCAATTTCGAATAATAACAAAACAATTCTTGTTTTTTTTCTGTGGTTTTTTTGTTGAACTTTTACACAATCGAATTATAAACGGAAAAAAATACAAATAATTTTTGTAAAAATAGCAAAACAGAAAATCGGATAAATAAAAATCTAGATTAAAAAAAAAAGTAAAATTATATTGAAAAAAAAAACGAAGAATTGTTTTGCCTGTGTGTGTGCGTTGTGTGTTGATAAATAGAACAAAGATATTTTTTTTTTTTAAAAAAAAACACAATCAATAATAATAATAAATAATGAAAAATAACTACAAATAGAAAAACAATTTTTTTCTTTTTTGTTTATTAATTAATATTATTTTAGGTAATTTTTAACTTAAAATTGTTTTTTTTTTTTTTTATTTATTTAATAATTATTTTTTTTATTTTTAAAATTCAATAGAATAATACATTTTGCTTTTCATCACGTATAAATTGTTTGTTTGTTTTTTTTATGGGTTTTGTTGTCCATTGTTTTTTTTTTATAAGTATTTGCGGATGTAATGCAGCCGGATGTGACGTAATTGGATGGATAGATGGTTGGTTGATTGATTATAGTTGCTGTTGTTGTTGTTGTTGTTGTTGTTGTTGAAGATTGATGAGAGGCTGTATTCTGGTTTGCGACGATTGGATTATTGATGGCTGAGTTGTGTGTGTGGTGGTGCAGAGATGAGAAGAGGATGGACGAACGACGCGTTGTACAATTTTCATTATTAATTAACCAGATTTCGCAAATTTTTCTTTTTTTTTTGCTGGTTTTCGCAAATACAATTTCAAGCGATTGGGTTTTCGCTTACGGTTTACATTGAAATTAAATTCAAGAAAAAAAAAATACCTTGTTTAAGGTAAAATGTGAGATTGTTGGTAAATAATGCGCGATGTTTGTTTGTTTGTTTGATTTTTTTTTGTCTCCTGCTTCCGAGTTAATTTTATCGTAATTTACTCAATTAAAACCAAAAACAAAAACAAAAAAAATAGTTTTTATTTACAAAGAAATAGTTAGTTTTTCCTTTTCGCGAATATAGTTTTATTATATTAAAAGTTAAAAAAAAAAATATAAAAACAAAGAGATTTTTAAGTCGAATATGAAACGAAATCAATCAGAATTACTGTCACTTGTATTTGCATGCGGGCAAATATAAAATAAAACTGATACATTTTTCTTTTAAAATTGTTTTTTTGTTAAATTGATCGCGACGAAAGACAAAAATTTATTATGCTTTAATTATAATTTTTTTTTTTTTTTTTTTATTGATAGTATTTATCAATTATTATTATTTCTTTCTTACTTTCTCATTAATATGAATGAATTGTATGCATTGTGTGTGTGTGTGGTTTGTTGAGACATAAAATACATTACACAACAAAATGTTTATTAATAATGGGCTTTATTAATGTCGTGAACGATGCTCACGCTCACGATCGCGATCTCTCTCACGGTCACGATCACGATCTGATGAACGATAGCGTTCATCATAGTAATTACGTTTTGATGTTTCACTGGTCGGTTCACCCGATGCATCTGGTGATTTATTTCGTGGGCGTGCTGAGCGACTGCTGCTGCTATTTTTTATTATTATTTTTATTTTTTTTTGTATTATTGTTAAAAAACATTAAACGAATGACGTAATACATTTTTTTTTTTTTTTAAATTAGATTGTATAAGAATATTAGAAAAAAACATACCTTTCTTCTCTGTAATGTTCACCACTACCAGAAACACCGCCACCACTTGCACCAGTACCACCGCCAACACCACGTTCACGGCTACGTGATCTTTCTCTAGCTTCGCGATTACTTTCTCGATAGCTACCACTTTCACTGTAATAACGGCTACTTCCATGATCTCTTTCTGATCGTTCACGATATCTTGATGATGATCTTTCACGTCTTGGACGCGATGAAGATCGTTCACGTCTGGGACGTCGATCGCGGTGTGAACGTTCACGTGACCTAGATCGTTCGCGTCGACTGTAACTTTTACTTTCAATACCGTGCAATGTATCTTGTAAAGAGCTAATCAAAATCTTGCAACGCTCATCATGCGCTACCTTTGATTGTTTTATTAATGAAATAGCCGTTACTAATGTTTCAATGGCGCTCGAATATTCACCAGCTGCTGCATCTGAAACAGCTCTGGCTATAGCCGAACTGCTAACTGTACGATTACGTGCCATTATTTCTTCAAATTCAACTTCACTAAGTTGTGGTGGTATGACCTGTTCTGTAAATGTTGCGGGTGGTCCTGTTGGTTGTTTAACTGGTGGACCTGGCCATGGGCCACCTCGTGCAACACCTTCCAAAGGAACGAAATGTGGTGGCGGAGGACCATGAGATTGTTGCATTTGATTTTGTTGTGGTCCTATAGGTGCAGCGCCAGGATGATGATGTGGATGATGTTGTGGCGGGCCATTACCTTGATTAAAGAATGCAGGATTTACATGAGGAGCAGGACCTTGAGATGATGGACCATGTACATTTCCTGGACCTAAACGAAAAATAAGATTTTATAAAATTATTTTGTTCATTAAATTTTATTAAATTTATAATAATTCAGTGTAAACCTTCCCTAAATGAAGCACCCCTTCGTCGAACTAAATAAAAAAAATGAAGCGCTTCACTTAGGGAATTATTCTCTCAATTTAAAACCCATATCCATTTAATTTAGTTTCATATAATATTAAGTATTGTAATAATACTTGAAGTTGGATCCTTAGACTCAGTAAATCTATATTAATTTGACTCCATCTAAGCTTAAATTGTTAACTTCATTGTGATCAAAACTAACTTAGTGATAAAAACCGTACAAAAAATGACAAATTTCACAGTTTTATTTCATTGCCATTAAGTTTTCAACATTTTTTTTATGAGTTTTCACTTCACTCAATCTAAGACTTAAGTTTCAAGGCGGAAAAATAGCAGGTAGAGGCTTTTTAGTCATAAAATGCGAGAAAGAGACATCTATCACTTTGCAATAAAAAATGTACTTATCTCTTTTTTTTATATCATGACTAATTAAACGATAGCTACAATTTAAGCGTCTAGAAACTTACGTGGAATATATGGTTGTCATATCTTTTCATATAAATACCTATGGGGTATTGTGTATATTCATGTTTTGAAGAGAGAAAAAAATGAAAAGTGCTTCATTTAGTGAGAAAAAAATGCACTAATTGGGATTTTTGGTGAAACATCCGAGATGAAGCGCTTCATTCAGAGGAATTCAGGAAAATGCCGGAAAATGAAAAATTTCATGTGGGCTATACGTTTCAGGCCTTTCTAACCACTTATAACTTTTTGTGA
>JAABKK020032674.1:0-15147 GCA_011634745.2 Catotricha subobsoleta
ATAAAATTCAGTCACGCTAGCCAACATAAAAAAATAAATACACAGGTTAGCCACCCACCCCAGAGAACGCTCTTAACAATTTTTTGATATGTAGCATGAAGGGACATATTACACCAATACACAAATTAATTTCTTGGTTTTTTGGTTCACAAATCACCATTATTTTTTAAGTTTTTGGGCACATGGTATGTTTTTTATGTATTCCATTTAAGTGTTCAACTGTATTAAATTATTATTTAATTATTATTAAATAAATGAAGTTGTTTTCAAAAACAATTACATCCATCACATTAATGTTTCATTTAATAAAAATGACTATGAATAAGACTTTACTTGTTTTTTGGGGGTCCCCGAAATTTTTTTAGGGGTCCACCACGTGGTTAAGTTTGGGAACCGCTGGTTTAGACGATAGAAATAGATAATGTCGTTCAATTTGTATAGGGAAGGAGTTAGAAAAGTGCATAGTTGAGAGACGACGGGTACGAGATAATTTATCAAAGAATTTTATCCAAAACACTAGAATCAAAAATTCAGAACCGTTTTTCCAGGCGAGTCCGCCGACGGGAAAGAGTCGAGGTGGATTTTAACATGTGATTCTTATGGAGATATAATTTTAAAAAATAACTAGGAAACCGATTGAACTCTCTTACCTGAAATTCTGCATCCAACAGTGGCTCAATCATTAAAATCCGTCCACTTAGTCCTGAGAAAAGTATACCCTGAAAATGGTTAACTTTTTTGCTAATTTAAGCAGTTTTTTTTTAGTACAAAATTCCGAAATATTCACTTAAGGTTCTTAAAATTTGGGTTGGCCAAACAAAATAATAGTCAGCCAGAATTTTTTTCTGGGCCAAACGGAGAACATTTATAGTTAACCAGAAAAAGTTTCTGGTCATCCAGAAAAATGCCTCTCGTCAACCAGAAAAATAATTAACTTCAGTATTGTATAATATTGCTTATTTTTAACAATTAAAATATTCCTTTTTTCTTTTTACAGGGCAAAGAGAAAATTGTTCATCAATAACTACAACCGAATCAAATACAAGTTCTTCATTCAATCGATACCATCACAATTACAATTTAAATAATATTACAACACAACATCGTCATCAAGATATGATTATCATCAGAATTATTATAAGAATAATGATAAGTATTTAACAGCAAAAACAACATCATCAAGAAAACCATAAAGCAATTGCCACAAAATCCATTGTCTACGTCATCTCCGCACTCATCATACAAACGGCGTCCATTTTCGGAAAGAATTCAAATCCATTACAAGAATAACAATTATCGATCAAATGAACCATCAGCATTTTCATCGTCATCAAAAAATTATCACCGCTCATCTGATATTATCAACAACAGATATAAAAATAATTACAACAATAATGTTATCAATATGGATAAAATTGATACTACCAATATTAACAATGATAATACAGAAAATAATAGAGTGTCACAAAACCATTATTTAATGAAGGTTCGTCTAGTAACTTTATTTAATTTATAATATTTGCAAGGTTACATCTCGATAATTTTGCCGCTAATAATAATAATAAGAAGATCGTTAACGATTTTGATAAGCTGTCTTAAACGCATATAGCTTAGACTATTCGTTATGCATAATGATGATGGTGAGGACGACGATGAAGATGTTTTAAATTCCTGGAATATAACGATCAAAAACTAAATAATTTATCATCGCCATCATGCAAATTTACTATCAATTAAAAATGAATTTCTAAGCAATAATGAAGATAATACAAATATCCATTTTACATTTAAACAATAATACTAATAGCTGCAATAATAATGATATAAATCTACAAAATAATAGAAAGCCATCGCTGCTTCACAATAACATTATTAATAATGATAAAAATCTGAATGAGAACCCAACAGCAAATGATAATTGTTATAAGGCATCAGAATTATGTTGCAGGATAATGTAGCCCGCTGTCATGTTATGTTTAAATAAAAATATTAACTTATTAAAAAAAAAAAAATTAAATGATTTTTTTAAATTATAAATTGCGCGGCTAAATGGCTTTGAATGCAAAAAGACTACGCAAATAGAATAATTAATTATTGTTAGTTAAAAATGTTAATTAATGGAACAAAATATTTTCTGGAAAAATTAAATATAACATGAATTTATCAAAAAAATAGAAAATGAATAAAAATTGAAACAAAAATAAACTAAAATATATACAGATAACTACATTTAATATTGATATAGGAATTCCTATCATTATAATGATTATAAGTACTACCTGTAATAATATAAACCTAATCGACTAAATTGTTAATTATGCAAAGAGTACCTATAATTATCATTAAACAAATAAAAATACGATATTGAATAAAATGTATTAAAAATTCGAAAAAAAAAATATCAAAGCAATTGGAATATTTATTTATTTATTTATTTATTTATAGTGTGATTACTACCCCCAAAACACAGCGCGGATGGTTCATTTATTTAGCTGAACTTTATTCTAAAAAATACATTAGGCAAGTACTTATTACCCATTGAAATGTATTGAAACTATTAATAATCGTTGATTCAGATCATGATATGAGCATTTATCTCTATTAGAACGTGAGACGCAACAATGGTATATTTTATAATGCCCATGTACGTTTTTTTGATTGATAGTCTGTTTTTTCAGGAAATATAATTTACATACAAATTATGTTTTTATGTCCATCAATTTCAATAAATTTGATTTTAAACATATAAATAATAAATATATAATTTAGTTATTTCAATAAAACACGTCTTCAATTATATTATCTTAACAAACTGTTAAATTCAAAATAAAAACTAAATTCAATAAATTTTAGATCATTAAATTAAATATTTCAAAAATATCAAGTTCAATTCTAAAATAATTTGTTAAGTATAATTCATTTCAAAAATCACATGAATCTATAATTATTCTTTAAATTATCAAAAGCTATGTACTATTGGTAATATTACATGATATTACAGCTTTATTGATATAAGTAACTCAATTTGAGTTATATCGATAAAGCTGTAATTTCATGTAATTATATTTGACCAATATTACATAGTTTTTGATAATTTAAAGAATAATTATAAATCAGGGATGGCAAAGATACTTTTTTTTTGTATTTGAAATACATATACAAATACTGAAAAATGGGATGTATTTAAAATACATTTGTTGAAAATACAAATGGGTCATTCCACGCTGAATACGCCTTTTCTGTAACGATAGTTACCGATTTTCAGCATAATTGCTTATGATAAACAATTTTGACTTAAATCTATTTCAATCATGCTTTCAATTGAAAGTACATTTTAGAAATTGTAATAAAAACAATTATGCTGAATATCGGTAACTATCGTTACAGAAAAGGCGTATTCAGCGTGGAATGACCCAAATACAAATTTCAAAAATATATTTGAAATACAAATACAAATACGTATTTGTTAGTAATGTATTTTAAATACATTTTTCAAAATACCAATACAAATACATTTGAAAATAGTTATTTTATAGCTATTTTTCATATTTAAATAAAAAATCAATGAAAAACACATGACTAAGTTTTCTCATAATTTTTTTTGCTTAAACTGATGTTTTGATCAGTAAAAGTTAAACACAGTTTACATAAACCTTGATTAAAAAAAATGGCGCTAAAAGAATTTATTATAGAAGTATTTTGAGAATGTATATGGATCTGTAGTTCAAGATCTTCATTTATTGTTAACTAATATTCTCAAATAAAAATCAAGAAGCTATATATCTTGTATTATTGTTTAAATAACGTTAAAATATGCTGGTACTAAAACACAACTGGTCTGGAGTTTGAACCAGCAGTATTTACAATTTCTTGCACAACATTGTAGCATACAGTCATTTTTTTTTTAAATAAAATATTCTTGCTCTGTATCTAATATTTATTTAATTTATATATGATTACAATAACTTTTAGAAATTTATTAATATTTAAAATAGTTTCATGATATTTAAAAGCCACAATACACAATGAAACACCATAGAACATTTCATCGGACATTCTGTGTATTTTTCAAAATTTGACGGTTCATAAAACATGTTTGTTCTAAAAAATGTATGAGATCTATGAAATGTTCTACGAAATGTTTTATCGTGTAATGTGACTTTAATAGTATCATTTGAAAAATTTCTTTTTCGCATTGCAATACGTTGTAAAGCGTCCACTGTGTTTCATCCATAAAGACGGTCAAATCTTGAAACACAATTGTGAAATACCATTTGAAATACATTCTAAAAAAATAAGTTTGGGTAAAGTGTTTGTCGGGTACAAAACAGTTACGGTAATATTTTCCACTTCTGGTGACATGGTATTACATAGATATAAAACATCTAGACAGTTGAACATTTGACTTCTACTAATCTTGTTAGAATGGCAAAATAAGTGAATTTAATAAGTAATAATGATAGAAATGTTAATGAAACTATTACATTTATTTCTATACAAGGCCTAGTTACATATGAATATATATTGTTTTTAGTGGTTGTTTATATAATAAATGAAATGAAAAATAAAAATATCGTATTAAACAATTTTTAGATGGATTATACTTATGCCGAAATAAATAAGATTAATCGTCTCTAAGCAACAATTCAGAGTTACCCTAGAGTATTAGGGTAAGTTATGTGTGAAAGAATAACGAACTTTTACATAAAACTTACCTAAACTTACTCTAAAATAAATCTGATAGCTCAACTGCAATGACGTAATGTTTTGTAACGTTCTGTAAGGTTGCATAAGAAAATACAACAACAATACATGTGTCAAAGAAAAATAATATACTATAAAATAAGTAGTTCACACTAATTACGCATCACTTAAAATTGTTCTAAAAGGTACTAAAGATAAAAATATTTTCAATCCAGATCGAAATTCTTGTAGTAAGGTCTTGTAACGTTTTTAACCTCTACATTGAAAGAAAACCACGCACACCAACAAAAAAAATGATGTACGTGTTGTGTATGTGTTAAAATTCTTACAAACGTTACAGACCTTACGTCATTGTATTTGAGGCTTGAACCGTTCCTCAATGACACTTATTACTAACAGTAACAGCAAATGTTAAAAAATATAATTTGGGAAATTGTGCTCTTTTCTATAACATTTCCGAAATTTTGAAATAAAAATACATAATATGAATAGGAATAAAGTATGCGCTTTTTTAATTTTTGCCAGGTCATCACGTAAGTTTTTCTAGAACATTGCTGTTTATATATACACAAACTAAGTTTGTATACAACTGAAGAGATTTTCATTTTGAATACAACATTTTTTGTTTTATAGACAACTGAAGAGCTTTAGACAGCTGTAAAAGCTAAAATCCTTTGGCAACTGATGGACAGTTCGTGAAATAAATAGATAGCGTCTAGTAAAGCAATCAGATCAATATCATTTATTATATCTATTTATTTTTAATGAACCGGTTCAAATCTTATTTGACATCAAGGCATTCAATGTTAATATTTTGACATATGTAAATAGAAATAATAATAATTAATATTGTTTGAAAAATATTTGAACAGAAAATGAAAATAGAAGAAACGCTAATAGATAAAATATTACTATTTAATAATAAACGAATTATGAATGATTTATGTCGAGCATGCTATAATATTCAAAAGGATATTACATTTGTATCGCTTTATGAATTATACAAAAACAAATATTATTTTCCGACAATAATTACGGAGAGCATAGGAATAAAGGTGAAATGTGACATAATTAATAACAAATAATATAATGAAATAAAATCTCTTTGATATATTCACACTTTTTTTTTGATTTTCTATAGGCTGATAAATATGATAAGATTTCTTCAATGTTATGTACGACGTGCGCTGATAAACTAGTTGATATTCATGAATTTCGATGTTTGTGTATAGAATCTGAAGAAAAATTTCAAAAAACGTTAAATGTCTTGGAACACCAACAACAGCAAGAATTAAATAATTATCATCAGCACGATTATGAAAATGAAAATGTTTGTGATATTAACAATGATGATCATAATGAAGATGACATTCTAACGAGTGAAATATCAAAAGTATTAAAATGGAATGATCAGAAAGAGACAACAGAAACTGATAAAATTTCAAATAATAAAAATGATGCAAAACAAATGGTTGTTTACTTGCATGAACTTGATTTGAAAACCATTCCACCGGATAAATTTGAGAATATTGAAACATTGACGATGATCTCTAATAGTAGTTATTATAGAGACAACGAACACAAAATTGATGCAGTTGAAGACCAATCATTAAATAAATATGAGGAAGATGATCACGAATATGAGCATGAACAAGATACAATAAAATCACCCGAATCTGCAACGTTATCAGACTCACAGTCATTAAATTGTAATCTTTGTGAGAAAACATTTACAACCGAATATTCATTAAAGAGACATCAAAACTATCATAAACAAGAAAAAACGAAATGCCCTCTGTGCCCAAAATTATTTTCGCATAAAAGTAATTTGAAGCGACACATATCCGTCCATAAAAATAAACAAGAACTAGTTTGTGATCGATGTAATAAATCATTTTCACAACCAACCGATTTGTATGAACATTTAAAAGATCATCGTCGTGAGGCGGTTGCAACAACATCACAGCCTGATGGTTATTTATTAGAATGTGAATTTTGTAATACTCGTACACCCTCGTATGCAATATTTATAAACCATATGCAAACGGAACATCCCAAAATTATTTTAAAAAAACCCTTTAAATGTCGTATTTGTGAAATGGGCTTCCGTTCTAAGCAAGGGATGTTACGACATATTGACAATATACATGAAAATAATCGGCGAAATTTACGTAATCGTAATAAGAATTTTTTATGCAACACATGTGGAAAAAGTTTTTTTTCCAATTTTCAATTAGACGTCCATATACGAACGGTAATTTTTTGTAATTTTTAAGAAACCAGCTTAAAACTAGAAAATGATTTTAAAAAAAAATATAATTTTTATTTTATTTAAAAAAGCATACTGGAGAGAAGCCATTTGTCTGTAAATTTTGTCCAAAAACATTTTCACAAATATCTGGCTTAAAAATGCACACATTTACGGTAAAACACAATTAATCGTTGAACAAAATATCAGATTTTGATTTATTTTTTTATTTTTATTTTTTTTAAAAAAAGCATACTGGAGAACGTCCATTCTCCTGCAATGTGTGTAGCAAAACATTTACGGTAAGAAAATTGAGAAAAAATCATTCTAATCTTTCAATTGAATTTATTTTATTTTTTCTACTTATTTTTACGTTTAGCAACAAGGACATGTCAAAGAGCATATGTTATTACATGAAAATTTAAAACCTCATGTTTGTACAGTGTGCAATCATTCATTTCGTGTTAAGGGTAATTTAACAGTACACATGTTAATTCATAGCGGAAAAAAAAAATATACTTGCACATTTTGTGGAAAACGTTTTGTCCAACATACAAAATTAAAATTACACATGGACAAATATAATCATCATAATGATGTTGCGGCCACAATGGAACACCTATAATACCAGATGATATATAGAGAGAAAAAACTGTGGATGATTTAGATTCTTTTTAATTAATCACTAAATGTATTCGAGCATTGATTCAACTAGTTTTAGGGTTAAAACTAGAGTTTATTTTTTTCTTAAAAGAAACCTTATGAAAATTGATTTCTAAAATTTACTCAAAATTTACTCTGTATACAGAAACAATAGACCATGTAAGACGTCAAACTTTTTCGTATTTCAATCAAACTTTTCTCATTTTTCACGTAGACAGTGGAGCAACAGTAGTAGTGTTGTTGAACCAAGAACTAAAATTTTGCTGATTTTTGCGTAGAAAGTGGCGTCAGTAGTAGTGTTTTTGAACCAATAAATATAAAGTTGAACATGGTCTATACTCTGAATCGTACGTCGAATACGTTTATTACTCCCTATAACCGTCGTTTCCCCTATTTCGATTTCTATACATTTTAGCACAAGAATTTCATTAACATCTATTTAATCTACAAAAATGTTTTGTGATAATAAGCTATTTGTATTTACTTAATAAAACTAAAGCAATCAGAAAATAATATATTTTTTTTTTTTTATTCGTATGTGGTGGTTTGGGCTTAAATTTTTTACACAAAACTGCGCGCAATCCATCATATCCATAAAGTTGAGTATGCAATATTTTCTAAGATGGTTAGCATTTTTCATAAGATTGATGATTTTTTTTGATGATCTCTGATTAAATAAATTATTGAATTTATATGCATAATTATTGTTGACTAGGATCAGTAAATCTAATACTTTGAAACCTCTGACTTCAAGTGTGTTAAATTTTAGTAAAGTGTATAAATGCTAAACTCTGGTTCCATCCCACACGTTACAGATTATTTACATCTCTATAGTAACACGACATTTTTATAACACGCAGTTAGAATAACAAAAAAATAAATCCATAATTTGTTATTTTCCTAAAAATAGTTATGCAATTTAAGAAAATGCTTTTATTATTTATGTTAGAATTAATTTTTTAATATCCAAATTTATTAATGATATGAAACAATAAAAAAAAAAAAAAAAAATGGCACTCAAAATATAAAAATAATTTAATTTTTTTTTTCTCTGTTTTCATTTCATTTTTCTAATCTAATAAATATATAAAATTAAGACTTAGGTCGATTAGGATAAACTAAAATCATTTAAATTTTTATTAATATTATAATTTTGTTATCAATTGCATTATATATATTACAAACTAAATTTGGTATTTGTGTCAAATACATGACTATATATTTTGTTAGGTGAGATATTAATTTATATATAAACTATAGATTACATTCATTAGGATAATAAATTGGTGGTTTTTAAATAAATGGCAAATACAAGTTTATTAAATAATGTTAGAAAATTTGGAAATCAGACTAGATGCGAAAATTTTCAATTTTTTATTTCATAGGCTTTGTACTGTAATTAAACTTGTAAAACTTTGGCAAAATATTTTTTTAATTAAACTTTTGTTTCCTCTCTCTTAAATAAGTATGAAAAAAGAAAAGAAACTCAACAAAATAAATAAATGCAACATTTAAATTCTTATAAGTAAGCATTTAGCATAATTTGAAAATACCAATCAGGTGAAATAATTGAAGAATATTATTTTTGGTTAGTGGCTTTCCAAAAATTAAACACAATAGGCCTGTTTGTATATCATAAAATAATAAATCATTACAGTGTTCAAGCTGAGGATGCTGTTTGACGTCCCGTTACCGTATTTGTCTCACGCTTAAAATTTGATGTTAATTCTTCCAGTAGTTCTTCAGTACTGCGCTGTTCACGTTTGAATTTCTTCATATACGAATCGGGCACAGTCCATTCGAGAAACTGTTTTACATTGATACGTAAACGTTCAGCATCTGTTATTACCGCATCATCACATATTGGTTGTCCAGCTAATTTTAATGCAGCTATTAAAACATTATCAATTAATCGTTTATCGAAACCGAGTTGCTTTAAACGATCTTGTGTAGAAATTTTCTTCAATAACACCGCTACTAACAAACGCATTTTTGTTAATGGCATCGTTGACTCGGTACTTAATGTAGTAGGCGATTGTTCTTTAGATGATGACGATATTGGTGATGATGATGATAACGTTACAGATGCGTCCGTTGATGATGTAGTCGACAAATGTCTTTTGATTTGTACATTATTTGATTTTGAACATTTTAATTTGTGCTCTTGTAATTCATGTTTGGTTTTAAAGAATTCTGCACAAAATTCACAATTGTATGCTTTGTCCATACCGTGAATTGCGCGCATGTGCGTTTTTAGATGTGGTAATTGAGAGAAAGCTATTTCAATTTCTTTGCACATCATGCATTTAAATGGTTTTTCTCCCGTGTGTTTTCGAATATGCAGTTTTAATACACTGGAATGAGCAAATGCCTGCCAGCATACCTAAACATTAATAATATATATAAAGCAGTGTCTAAACTTTGCTGATTAATTTAATTTGTATCAATGTAATGTGGCGGTACGGTATAAAGCAAATACAAACCTGACATCGGTAGGGCCGTTCTCCTGAATGAATTCGTTGATGAACAATTAATTGAGATTTTTGTGAGAATGTTGCACCACAATTAGCACATCCGTGTGATTTAACATTTTCATGAGTTCGCATATGTTGTGGTAAATGACCTTTAAATGTACGTGTACAAATGTGACAATAGAATGCCTTAACATTTTCATGAAAGCACGTTAAATGTTTCTTTAATGCATCTGGTCGAATGAATGACTGAAAAATACAAATTAATAAATTTTAATTTAAGTATTAGGGCGATATTATAACTAATCAAATCATTACCTTTCCACACATATGACAAGTATAATCTCGTTCATTTGAGTGACCTTTTAAATGAAGCTTTAAATTCATCGAACAGGAAAATGATGCCGAACATTGATTGCAATGATATTTTTTAATGCCATTGTGAGTAACAAGATGTTGTGTTAGCTAAATTTTAAGTAAATAAAAATAAAAATGCAAAGATAGATTTGAAAGAACAAGAAATAATTTGAAAAAAAAAATATGCCATGTGCTAATAAGTATAATGTATAAGGAATATAAAAATCAATACATAATTTCACAATTACCAAATTTTGAATCAGTACTAACCTGTCCACCTCTCGCAAACTGTTTATTACACACATTGCAGGAGTATGGCTTCTCTCCAGAATGTAATCGCATATGCAATCGGAGCCGTTCCTTAATTGGAAACGTTTTATTGCAATAAAAGCATGTAAATGTTTGTGTTGTTCCATGTTGTGAGGCAATATGATTCTTTAGGCAGCCACCTTGACGAAATTGCTTTGCACAATAAGTACATTTGAATGGTCTCTCATTTGTGTGAATTCTGATATGTTTTCGTAAATCATTTCCACCTAAAAACTCTTTATCGCAAATTTGACATAAATATTTTCTTTTAGTACGTGTTATTTTTGATTGTTGCTGTTGTTTTGTATGTTGTTTTTGTTGCAAACTTTTATTGTGATTAACAACAACAGCTGCAGTATTTTGATTATTTTTATTATTTTTACGTTTATTACAATTATTATTAGAAGTTTTGTTATTATTATTATTATTATTTTTAATGTTGTTGTTGTTGTTGATAAGATTGTGTTCTGAATTTGATTTTGTCACTTTTCTGGTTTTAGTAGAAATAGTAGAATTGTTGGAAATTGTAGCAGCAAAATTACTAGTAGCAGAAGTAGTAGTACAATTAGAAGAAGAAATGTTTCGTAATTTATACAAGCGCTTACTACTCTTACTAGGAGAAATACCAGTATCCTTCTTATCCACCACTTTAATTTTCTTCATGCCGAATTGTTTTATATTCGGTTTAATTTTTTAAATTATTAACGAGGTATTTTGTGTATTTGTGTGTTATAAAAAAAAAAACACAACAAAAATCGTTTTCTTGTACCGTAATTTACAAATGGCATTTAAGTAATGAAGAAATTAAAATAGAAAAATTATAAATAAATAAAAATATATATATGATATATCTTTTATTTTTGGTAGTTATTTAATTGTTCAAGCGAGGTCATTTTATTTTATTTTTCATTATTTCTTTGGTTTGTTCTTGTTTTTTTTGTTTGTTTGTTTTTTTTTTTTTTTTTAATATTTTGTTTACACCACCACCATCAATTTTTAAACACTAACACCAACTATAATTTTTTTATTATTAGAATTAAATTATTGTTTTTATAAATAAAATATAATTAATTAATAACTTAATGTTTAAATTGAAAATATTTCTTTTTTGTTTTTTTTTTTTTTTAAATACATACAAATTTTCTAAAGAGCAATTTAAATTATTTTTTAAATAAAGAAAATAATTAATTTGCACTTACGTATTTTAGATAATTTACATTGTTAGTTAAATTACATTATCTTAATTAGCTACAAAAAAAAAATCCTATCTGATTACACAATTAATAAATAAATGGGATCAGCAACGAATTTTGTTTTGTTTTTATTTTTATATTAGTATAGAGTTCAGAAATATGTGGAACATAGCAAATAGCAATATGAAAAAAATGTGTATAAGCTTGTTTTTTGCTTTATTTTATTTTTTTTTATTTATTTATTTATATTTATTTAAATAAAACTAAAACTCGATGAGAATATTATATTTATAGCAACTAATAACAATTTAGGAAGGAAGGTAGGTCGATTACGAATTTTGTTAAAAAAGGTAAAATAGGTACAGACAAAAAGAGAGGTATGGCATTTATATTGGTCGATATATAAATAATAAGCACAAATTATGCATGCACATAATAATAATATTATTTTCGTTTTGTATTTTGTTTATTTACTTTGGTATTTAATTCTTTCTTCTTCTTCTTCTTCTCTTTACTTTTATTTTTGGTTTGAATAGAATTTACATGATTATAGAATCTAAAATACTTATAGGCAAAATTGTATTTAATATGACTATAAAATATATACGTTATCGCAGCTATATAACTACTAGTATGGGGGGGTCACCAATACACCATTACTTAAGAATATATTAAAAACTATTATATTGCATTACGTTATGTTATATAACCCCATGTCACCATATCCATTTTCATATATAAACTTATTCATATATTCTTAATTTTATAATATAATTTGTAACACAAATACACACATACGCTTTTATTTTATTAATTCTCTGGAACAAAAAATGAAAAAAAGAAAAAAAATGTTTTTTATTTATGATTTATTTTATAGCTGAAATAGAAATTATGTTATTAAGATCATTTAAAGTCAAATTTTAATTGTTCATGCCAAACACAGATCTAACTATAAATTTAAATTAAATCAAATAAATAAAATATAATTAGAGAATTTTAGTTATGATAAGTAAGTCCGACATCCAAGAACTGTCTTAGTTGTAACACTACATAAAATAACGATAATTTTAACAAAGAAATAATAGATCAACCAAACAATATTCTGTGATAACAGAATATCTACACATAGACGCAATGCAACACGATTTATAGCCATTTATCATAATTATTTATTGAATATACGGTTCTAAGAATTAAATAGTCGTCATAAAGCCAAAACAATACTAAATGTTAGTCTTTGCAATTTATCAAAATTCAAAGTTTTATCTAATCTAAAATCAAGAAATGACAACCAACATTATTTTAAAATAATGGTTCCGATTTTTGTGCGGTTTCTACAAAGTGGTGTCGTGTCAGAATCAATATTGTTTGATAGAAAGGCTATGAATATTATTTTTTGAACCCTATAAACTTCGGATATAAAGCAGATTCACTTATGGCTAAGGAACCGTAGGAAGAACCCTTTTTTCCGACACCCTTGCTTTTTCAATTGCTTAGCCTGTTAGCCATAAGTCAATCAAAATGCTATATATGCATGTGCTTTATTGGGTTTCGAAAATATTATTTAGACCAACTCAATCAGACAATATCGATTTTAAAGTCAAATTGAAGTGATAACACAAAAATCAAAATTATTATTTTAAAACAAATCGGTTTTCAAACCTTGGTTAGTATTATGGTTAGTTATTTTTATAACGTATCGCGTATAAGGACAATCAAAACTATTTCTAAGTACGGATTTTTTGTTTTTTTATTATTTGTAAGCCATAAGCAAGCATCCAACCCAAACCTAAATGAAATACTTGTTATCGATAAGATATGATTTTGAACCGTTTCATTTCTTGATGCGTCACTATTTTTGTGAGATCATGAAATTTTTGAAAAAAAATAAAAAAATAAAAGAAACTTTAAAATTCATTTAGAGAATAAGAATAATTAAAGCTGGAAATATTTTTAATTTTTTTTTTTTTTAAATCATTTGTTTCTTTCTAATTTCACATATCAATCGAATGATTTCAATGACCGATCAAACGAGAAAATATTCTTAATATATCATCACCGAATTTATAATCAAATTAAATTTTAAATTAATTTTAAACATTTATACGAAATATTAAGTGCTAACTTATTGTTTTGCATTTCCTTCAATATGTGTTCACTAATTATTCTAACTACCACAGTATGTACATAATTACAAAGAGTTTCTTGTCTTGACAGTATACAAAAAAAATAAATAAAAAAAAATAAATAAAAATAGTAACCTACTTATAAGGCCATCTTTGGTATTCAACAATATAATAACCTAATTCTATTGAATAAGAATATAAAAGTGAACTTGAAATAATTCAAAAACAAATAAATAAACACAAAATTTATAATATATCATTCATACATCAGTATTTATAAATTCAATACTGAATATTTGATATCAAACATTGCGATAAAAATTATTGTACAAAAGATCCCATCAATTTTTCATTGTGGCAGTCTTTAGTCTAAAACTAAACTTTTGTAACATTTCTTTTTCTTCTTTCTCTTTAGTTTCTTTCAACAGCTCACTTTTACATTATTTATTCATTCTTTATAAACAGAAAATAGTATTTTAATACTTACTGTGGACACATCCACATAAGAAATATTAATATTCAATATTTGTTGGTAGTTTTTGTTTAAAGTAAAAAAAAAAAATTGTAAACAAGAAACTTGTAAAATGACTGATGTCATTTTATAATTTTACGCATTGAACGCAGACGCGTCGATTTTCGAACCGATATTAGCCGATTTAGTATCAAAAGATTAAAAGCAATAAACGAAATTTATAACAAGTTATTTATAAAATATCATTTTCCACTGGTTTCAGTTAGAGTGCAATTACTCTGACATGAAACGTAGTGTATATAATGTTGCTTGCTAACTTCACTTATATTTTGTTTCAAAAACTTGTTTCCAATTTTCAAATGTATATTTAATCAAGATTCAAAATATAAGTATAAGTATAAGTATTTATAGTAAAGTCAAATATTAGGTGGAACTGCTTCCCATAAATGCGCATATAACAAAAGCGACCATTTATGTGACATTTGAGACGAAAAGAGACTTCCGTTGCCACTAAATTTTTGACTCAGCTATAGATCAATGTCGACGACAAAATACCACGTAGTGACAAAAAAAATAACTACTCTAAAACCTAATTTTTTGTAAA
>JAABKK020032685.1:0-15146 GCA_011634745.2 Catotricha subobsoleta
GGTCAGGCTGGGGAACATGTGACGCCAGCCTGACAATATTTAATTTTTAAATTACAGCCCATATCCTTGTCAGGCTGATCATTGGGGTATTGAAGGGTTTATAGAAAACGTTGGCTAACCTAACAATATTATCAGGCTATATCTGGTATCCTTCATCGGGAAAAGGCTGGAGAAAATGAGACGCCAGCCTGACCATATGTTCTCTTAAAAGGGGGCAGCCTAACATAGCCTGACAATACTTTTAGGATACCCACCACATCCTCTAAACACTCCATTTATCCAATATACAGCCTGATAATATTGTCAGGCTGGCGTCACAGATGCCGGTACGATCACTGCACGTTACACTCACATCACCCACATATTTTGGCCAATATCTTGAAAAAAAAAAACATAAAATCCTAATAATTCTCTGATCGCTCCATAATATGAAAATCGCCAAAGCCTACATTTCGTATATAAAAAATTTTTTTTTGCATCTCTGATCGTTTCGGAGCTATAAGCGTTCAAAAGTGTCTGTCACGTTACAAATATTACGAACTGAGTTTAGAGGTTTTAAATGCTTATAGCTCCGAAACCATCAGAGATACAAAAAAAAATTTTGTATGTACGAAATGTAGAACTTCGGGGATCTTCATATTGTGCGATCAGAAAATTATTAGGATTTTATGTATTTTTTTCAAGATATTGGCCAAAATATGCATGTGAGTGTGACGTGAGAGATCGGAGCCTTGACCATATATTGTATATTGATTCTTCATAATGAATAGAGATATAACGAATATACATTTTATTTTTACTATAATTTTTCATATAAAAATGCGTTCAAATAAATTAAATAGAAAATTCAAAAATATAATGATGAAGTTTTTGATTATCTATTTCTAGTGTGCTAATAGCTCTATAAATGAGTTTATATACTGTTATCAAGCTGAATAAACAATTGATACAAGGCGGTATAAATGATATAAAATTCAAAGCACATATTGTTATGGATATTGAATTATTTATTATCGATATAATAAGGTTTGTCCTCAAGAGATATATCGTAATAACACTCTAAAGTATCAACTATAAATGACACGAACATAAAATTCATGGCAACTGTATAGTATACTCTATCGGTATTTTAAAAGTAAATGATTTACACAATCTATTCAGCTATGTGTTTATATCACATTCAGAAATTTACAAAACCAAAGTTGCATACAATTTAAATGAAGGCACTTGGGAGTAACATTTCTAGAATATAATCATGGTGTTTACAATCCATAATTTAATCAGAAAAGCGCTCCTCATTGAAATATATTTAATAGTCTCAAGATAGCCAACATGGTACATATCTACTCATATTGAATGCTATATATGTACTAATATTTCCAGAATAAAATGTTCAGTATGCTCGGTTACAGTTGTTATTATAGTGAAAAAGAATTTTGTAATAATAGAGCTGCATTGCTGATTCTATTCGCATTCGTACATACATACTATATATATAAGTTAAGTATATACAAATAATTATTCATTAAGCAGTGCTATATACATTTTAATTTATAAAGATGTGAATACATATAATGTTTTGTGAATCTGTTAAAGATCTAAAGGAATTATATCTAAATAAGGGATAAAATCGCACATAATATAAATGATGTGCCATTTAGAAGTCGAGATAAAGGCATATTTGTTTGATAGCAGGTATAGATTGAGATCGTGACTATTACGATTTTGTTCATTGTTCATTCGTTTATTTATATACTGGCAATCAAAAGTAAAGGCAAGTAGCAATTTGATATCTTCTCATGAACAATTGTCGCATACATATTATTCATGTGTTATATAGAGACTTGTGTGCGTTTAAATATATTTGTTTAGAAAAAACATTTATTTTGAAATTACAATAAGTTGAATGTTGATGATATGGATTATACCATTTATGTGTCCCGCTTACTTAAAGATAAATTAAAATGCAAAAAGCGTATAAGATAAAAGCTGCGCATGTGCAATATGTTTACTGGGCTAGATTTGGTATTATTGCGTGTGAAGTTTCATAAAAAAAAATTAACTTAATTGCAGAAAAAGAAGATTAAATGTTGATACTGTTGAGAAAAAGGAAAATAAATAATTATATAGTCAAGAAGCTAAGAAGAAAAAGGTGCGAGGTAATTAATTTTGTCGTGTATACGTTTTTGTATGTAATTCTATGAATAATTACACACTAGAAAAATAATTATTCTTGATTTCACATTTACGTGATCTTCTTTTTGGACTCAAGTCTGTGATGTAAGACACACAACAAATATAAAAGTAAATAAACAACAAATGCAAAGGTACTTTAATACCCTGTCTGGGTCAGTTAAAAATAATGTCTTTATGACTTTGGATTTGGTTCAATTTACCCAATTTCAGTAGATTTCCCATGTGTTTACTTAATTTTTGAAAAATTTGAATTTTTTTGGAAAACAAGCTGGCAATGGATTCAAATCATGAATACTAAGAAACAATAGTTACGCGCCGTTTATATTTCATGCCATTTTGTTTGATTAATTAAAAAAAACAATAAACGAACCGGGTATGGCCGAGGTATTTTAATCGTTTTTGCTATCGATCCGTACATCGATTTTTCAATAAAGCACGCTTTTCTGATCGCCATTTAATATTTAAAATAAATTAATCAAAAAACAAAACTTTTATTATTTTTATCATCACTGGAAAGGAAACTTTTATCATTCATTGAAAACTGAGTATTTTTATTTGAAATATTATTATAATTATAGAAGATGAAAATTTAATATTTCAGGTTCCAGAGAAAACCAAGAGAATATAGCAAACTGAGGCAGGGTTCGATTGATATATATCCAGATATATATCAAATGATATTTTGGTATTTGATTTGATATAAACCAATTAGAAGTTTTATAACATTTTTTAAGTTTTTCCATTAATTTTTTAAAAAAATTCTACGATTCATCTTAAAAACCTAAAAAAAGATAATTTTCTTTTTTTTAAATAAAAAACTATATATTTTTATAAACTGGCATGCAAAAATATCAGATATTTTCGAACCCTAAACTAAGGAGGTAAACTCTGTGATGATCGCAAATAAAACGATTTGACGTAAAATTTCAGAATTTATATTGAATTGAACTTATTACACAACACAATACACAACGTAATGAAATTAAAAAATAGAAAATATATGCAAGGTTAAATTACAATACCTTTTAAATGATTACGCTAAATATTCCTTTTCACAGTAATAAACTAAACAATACGGTGGAGGGCTATAACACCCAAATGCGAAACAATTTGTAATAACTTCTAAACGAAGGGTCCCATACAAAATTTACCCATGACAGACTCCCGTTTATTTTCGGAGACGCATCCAATGGTACCCATCCAGTTCCCCCGCTAGGGATCCCCTTTAACCCACCTTTAGTGTAAATTATCTCTGTCAAAATTGTACACTAAAACTTTTTGTGGGGGTGTCGCAGGGGGTAAATGGGGATACCGTTGGATGCGTCTCCAAAAATAGGCGGGGATGCGTCTCCAAAAATAAGTGGGGGTCCGTCATGGATAAATTTTGTATGGGACCCTTCGATTAGAAGTTATTACACATTGTTTCGCATTTGGGTGTTATATCTTTGGGTGTTATAGCACCTCGCCAACAATACTTATGACTATATAATTTATTTTCTAGTTCAATAAATTTATCATAATATTATTAATTAATTTTAAATAAACTTTAGTTTTTAAGAAATTCTCTAAGGACGTTACTTCCAAATCTTCATAACTAAACTCTGTTATGAATTAAAATCAATATAACGTAAATTTGTTCTTAAAAAAAAAAAATCCTTAGAAAATGCGATCAATAAATGTAAGAAAATATTTATGGTATGCCTAAATATCGAATCATAAATTTAAAAACTAAAATAAAATAAAATATGGTTCTGTGATCAAATTTAAAATACAATTTTATTGTAAATATATATCATAAATATATATTTCTAGTAAATATTCCAATATTATATAGCTATTGACCATTTAAATAACTGTCAATTATAAACATTGCTGATTGCATGTTGTAAAATTATCTTTATGTCAGTTATTGGCAGACTCAGAGAGGAATCCACATAATGTACTATATTCAGATATAATTATTTATTACATTTTGCATATATATGTTGCAATTTCAACACAGGAAATGTATGAAAAGTTGTTTGTATAATATTCAAGTGAAAATGTTCTGTTTATGCCCATGAGCGCATTTTATGCAGATAGTTTTTCAGTTACCTATTTTTATGTGCTGAGCACACTTACCCGCTGCACAGTTACCACGCGATCAACTTAATTTTAATCATATCTTCCTTCTAAAGTATTTGTTGTTGGTTGACTTCAATATAACAAAATGTATCGAGCAAAAACAAAAAAAAACAGTCGCGGTTCAATTACATTGTAGGAAATCACTATATGCTATAAGTGCATTATAAGATTAATTGATTTGTGGTATCATTGATACCATAAAGGTATTTTTGAATTAAATTATAACTAATCACTTCCACAATCGATTGAATTTTCTATTAAAAACTTTTATTGTTTAATTAATAATTAAGATGTATATGGTAGCACACATCATCGTAAATTGCTTACAATTATTAAATAATACGTTTATCATAAATACATACATAAATATTTGTATTTATAGTTAAGATAGCGACACGATATAATTTTCTAATGATATAGTTAAATACGAAATAAACTGTAAATATAATGTATAATTGACTGGAATTAATATACAAATGCCACAGAGGTGCATATTTTTCATCCCAGTTATTATATTCTCGATAAGAAAGTGTATGAACAGCCCTAAGAAAGAATCTTACATAATAATAATGAGTATAATAATATAATTCATAATACATATATAAATATTTTTTGGTTTCCAAAAGATATTTTAATAATCATCATTTGTTGGTGTTGCTCTGAATTCGGGTTCCCCTCACAACTTCTTGCCATCTAAGCCCTCGTCTCTCTAATCTTGTATAACTCAAGTTTTCTTAAATCTTTTTTGATGTTTGTTACATAATCTTATTTTAGGTCCTTTTCGACGATCTTTCCATGCATATCTCACTCGAACACTCTGGTCATCGTCTTTCTGCATTCAACATACAATCGGAGAATTATTATTATGAGATATTCGTAATCGAGCAGAATATCAATTTCAATATATATAATGCATATAATATATGAAATACATTTTAAAGATATATTATCTCTGTACTTATTGAAACAACATTTTAAGAAATATTCAAATAAATTAAAGTCATGTATTGTATATTTTATGATTTTATGTATGTTAAATATTGATCATGTGTCAGAACTTCTAAGAAAAAAAAAAACGAAAAAGTATAAATGATATGATATGATATACGGTTAATAGAATACCGTTAAACATTGAAATGAAATTCATAATATAATTTTGAATTTGCAATAGGTAAATGTAATTAAATTACAATTATAATAAATGCATTTTAAAATGCAATCCATTAAATTACGGGATCACACCCAAATTTAATACAGAAAATTAAAAAAAAAAAAAACCTTCTTATATAACTGGCAGAAGTGTATTATTGGTAAATATAGCAAAATATATATATTTATTTATTTTTTAATAGCAGCAGCTCTTTTTAAAGTTCTAATGGTGTATTTTATATCTTTGTTCTAAACAAAACTACTATCACAACCATCAATGCATACAATTTCAGTGCCACTCATGCAATATTACAAATTACTTTTACAATTTATATTTGCATTTCTTAGCAAGATTTTGTTATGTTAGTTCAAATCGTTAACTTGTTTATTTTGCTTTAATATTTTATAATGAGAACAAAACTAGGAATTTTTTTTTTATTCTTTTTTTTTTTTAAATAAATAAATAAATTGACTATTAATAATATTAGTACTATGAGCAATACGAACAACATTGATTAATTACCAATGATTTTATTTTCACACGCAACTTCGTTTAGAAAATCTTTATAAACATAACATGGATTTAAAACAAGCGTAAGCAGCAAGACTCAGCGAACGTAAGTTTTTAAGAATTACCACTCAATCTGCATAGTATCGATTTTCTGGCTGGCCAGCAATATAATATTCACTCCGTTTCTGTATTATATATGTACCTATTTATATGAGAAGAGCAAATAAAATGTTATAAATAGCGTTGGCCACAAACTCAATTAATTTTCATTGGGAATTTTATTAATTAATAAAATGTGTGTTGGATTAATATATATATATATATATATATATATAGATATTGTGCCAATGTGTTTTTCATTATTCTATGTAGGATTTGATATTGGCAAATAAATGCAAACGTAAAATTCAAATAACAAAACTAGTATATATATCTACGCTATTCATTTATATTATTTGCAGTAAAATCAATTTTTTTTTTTTTATTATTAAAGTTTAGATAAAATAAGTTGGAAATACAAATTAAATTGTAAATATCTTATTTTTGGATCTTTGATAATTTATAGAAAATTTATTATTTCGTATATTTGCTGATCTTTTTTTTTTTTCAGATCAGATCAAGAATAAATGGAAATATAGATGTGTGCGAGTAATTTGAATTTTTTGCGAGAAGTCACGCAAGACGAATTAGTAAATATTTATTGAAAACAAATTTCTATTATTCAAAATTATTATATTAATCAATTACACTCGATATGCTTTTAAATATGTGACAGAGGAAGTTTGTTGAATACACATTTTTAATGAATAGAATAAATAAATTGTTTAATCAATAATCTCGTTTAACATAAAATTTAATAATTACATAAGCAATCATTTTCATGCAGGTATATATTCCTAGTTTGAAAATATATGTTTTTGTTTCCTGGGACTTTTGAATTTTTATTTTTAAAATGTATGGATTAAAGACTCGCGTCATAGAACACCAACTTTGAAATTTTATATGGGTTGCTCAATGAGTATATATATATAGGTACTTTACCGCCCCTTAAAAAAAAATCTTATAATTCAAACATAATAAGTATTCATGAATAATGAAACGTCGTATATTCGGTTTTTCATACAAAATGAAAATGCTATAAAAAAAAAACAGGTCTGTTAAATTAAACAAAAATTTAACAAATAACACGATTTAACAAAAACAAATAACAACTTTTCATGAATATCTCTATTTTTTTTTTTCTTATAAATGATGATATGATATAATGAGTATTTGTTATTTATATATGATCCATACTTATCATTAGTTAATAGCAACTAAAATGGCGACAATTTTTTTGAACATTAGACAAGGATATAATGACGAATGTCATAATAGGTAGTGGAAAGCATACAACAATATTTCAGTCAATTTTTTCCAAAAAAAATTTTAAAATTTCGTAGAACTTGCTGGCTGAAATAAATATTGCTATATATTCATTAAATTTTTTGTTCGCATCTCATTTTTCTTTCATAAAATTTATTTTCAGCTGCTATAGACCTATGTTATTAAATAAAAATTGGGCAATATCTCTATGAACGTGGGGAGTAACGTTAAATATACTGAACGCTTTTGGGACATTAAAGTTCTTAAAAGAAAAAAAAGTTAAATTTCGTAAACACGACAATGATCGCTCTGCCGCTGGTATTGTTAGTAGCAATTTTATAAATTTTGTGTAAATTTAAATGGCATAAACTTAGCGCAATAATTTGATTATTAAATAAATTTTGCGAAATGAAAGCATATATCTTTGTTGCTTTTTATTTTGTTTGCTTAGCTTTTTTTTTTAATTCATTTATTATTTTAATTATTGGATATTTTTTTTTTGCTGCCTCTTTTTTTTCAGCTTCACAAGCTTCACATTTTCAATTATGTATATGTATTGCTCTGGGCGTCAAGGCAATACTGTAGTCGGCGTCTATGACTCGCGTCTCGCGCCTCGCGTATATATGCTTTCATATATATATATATGATAGCTTAGTATCGATTGTATGGATAGAGTTTGAAGGTTCTGAAATTTATTAAATATTCTATATCGATATAATAATACGTTAAATTTCGTTTTCCTTGATCAAAATGCATTTTATTTAATATTGAGAAGTTAAATGAGAATTTAAAAAAAAAAAATAAGGAAAAAAAGTTTCAAAGTAAATAGTAAATAGTAAATATTACTAGTCAATATTATTATGACATAATTATTTTTCTGAAATAAAAAGAAGCTGATTGAAATTGATCATTATTATCTTTTTCTTTTCTTTTTTTTTTTAAATATATGTTAACACCATTTTCGGAGAATGTTTCTACACAATTACAGATAATGATATTACATATATTTAATTTTAAATGGACAGTCGACATAAAAACAGGTAAATATAAACATATAAGAAGAAAAAAAAACAATTAATCCGTATATATAAATGTAGATAGATGTTTATAATATATAATTATATTTAAATACTATAAAAATAAGATACTTAATGCCAAAAATGATTTGATAAAAAAATTAAACTTTTACTGTCTTTAATAAATTGACATAATGGTTATTATTAAACGCACGGAATTTATAATAAGTACTTGCCGAATCGCACGAATATTATTCAATATTAAATTTAAAGACTATATACGCTCTGCTCTGTATCAAAATTGGTTATTAAAGCAATTGATGTAATATTTGGACCAATTAAATGGAAAATTATAATATTTTAAATTAATAAATATATTAATAAACAGCCAACAGAAAGCCCATGACATTTATACGACATATACTATTTAAAAATATATTCAAGTATTTAGCCACCGGTTAATTGTAAATCGTGCGGTATTTTGTTCGAACCAGTGACACATACAATAGGCCTGTTATTTTCGCATTTATTTAATACTTAGAATGAATGTGGACGAAAATAACGGCACTAGTATTATTTATTTTTTAATCTTATGTTAAATCCCCGTAAAGTGTAAACGACGGGTGCTACAAAAAAAATATCTAAGATCGATCCCCCTTATTTTTGAAGACGCATCCAATGGTAATCCATGTAGCCCCCTCCGGCACCCCTACAACAAGTTTTAGTGTAACCTGTGGCGCATGTAACCCCCCGACCAACTTTTTTCCCGCGAGTGTCCCACCCCCCTTAACGTTTACCCTCCCATTTTGGGTATTCCCTTTATATTTTTTATATTTTAATATAAATATCCAAACACGATTTTACCAGCACCATAATGTGCACGTCTTTAGATAAAAGAAAAATTTACAATAAAAAGAGATCAAGGGCGGCCCCTAGCGGGGCAAGTGGGGTGCCACTGGATGCGTTTTCAAAAATTAGGTATGTCACTCAATTGAGAATTTTTTTCGTCTTTGCGTACAGCATCTCACGCATCTACTCTTTCATAAGGCATCAATTGAAATATTTAGTAAGAAAGAAAGAAAGAAAAGATGTGCAATTCTCAATTGAATGGACATACCCTATATCAATGATTTGAATGATCCGGTTAAGTAATTCTTTTTCTTTTCCTTATAATTTTACTGGGTAGTTCAAACACCAAACTTAAATTATTAACTTTCAACTTTATTAGGTTACTTTCATAATCTTTTAGCTTTGCCTTTAGTATTTTTTACTTTTAAAATAATAATATAATATTCTAATAACTTTAACTATATAGAGATATCTCAAAAATGCAGGATACCGATACCGAATGGGCGTTAATAGATATTTGATTGGGTAAGCAAGACATAAAATCTCAATTTGAATATAAAGAATAGAGATAAACGATGCGTGACCGGTATCCTGAATTTTTGAGGTAACTCTAGTACCTATTTTAGCATCGCCCAAACCGCAAACCGTATCAGACTCTCAAAAATCAACCAAAAAAAAAACCAATCCCACCAAATGTCTTAGACGCAGAAACCACCCATGTATCGCAGTATCGGTCTGCTTCTCGTCTACAATTTTCAATTATTCAAAAAAAAAAATATGCCAACAAATATTTTATTGCCAAGTTCCATTTACAGCGAATACATTTCACAATGCAACGGATACAATTTGATATTCTTTGAATTGTTTATTTTTTCTTTTTTATTTAAAAATGTCAAATTTTAATTTTGTTCAGGATTTTCAGAATTAACATTTTCTATTTTATAAATTAGAGTATGGCGTTCATGTTGCAAAAATGCATGAAACACTTAAAATAAATATTTGAAAAATTGTTTTTTTTTTTTTATTATTATTTTAATTTATTTATTTAACTGCAAATGCTTTAAAATCCCATCAAATCATTTATAATGATAACAAAAAATTTAACGGTCAACTTTCTGTAATATCTACGGTAATTTCAGCATATAATTCTTTAATTTTATGGATTTCTTTTCGTATCTATTAATTCTATATACTATATTTAAGTATCTGTATCACAATTTTCTAATTATAAATTTTATCTCTATCTAATCCTATGGATATAGTTTACAGCATTAATTTATTACAAAAAAAAAAAAAATAATAATAACAAATAAATGTACGTTCACATTTATAGCAATTATAAATACTTTGAAAATATAATATTAGTTTCATATTAAATAATTAACAACCACAATAAAAATAAAAATTCCTCTTCTGCTCTCCGGCTCGCGTATACATTTTAATATTAGCAGTATTTAATTCATAATTAATGTAAATATAAATTCAAACCACAAGCAACTAGATAACACTGGCTTGAATATATTATACTTATAAACTATATATAAAAATAGCAATGAAAATGCAAAAAAAGTATTAATAAAAATGGTGTATAGACTACTTACAGACTATACAGACCATTTACTGGCGTACAAAAATTTTCAGTTTGAATTTAATAATAATCGATATGTATTACATTTTTAATCATTTAATTGATGACAAATATTATCAATTAATCACAGAAAATGTGACATAAAAAAAACAATAAATGTCATAGAAATAACTGAAATCTTATGTAATTAGTAAATGCAGATAAAAAAAATACTTAATTCTTGGGCTTAAAGTATGCCAATGTGATTGATTTGTGTTTAGCATTGTTGGTTTATGTATATACCAAGATAAATGGATACAAAAATACCTACAATATAAAACAAGAACATAAATAGTCGAGACATTAAACAATGTAGGCAATGAAGGCAAAAAAAAAAAATGATTTCAAAAATATGTGAATCAATTACACAGAATTTCAAGAAACAGAAAAAGAAATCTTTAGCTATTAAATCAAGTTTAATGGTTGCAGGTGGCAATATCGCGGCAACCAGGACAGGATGTACTTACTGTTTTTTTTTTTTTTTTTTTTTTTTATTTTACGTAAACAATTTTAAAAAAAATGTTAATAATTTCTGTTATAATTGTTATTGATTATTTAATTAAATAATTATTGTATTTAACATTATAATTTAATTAATGAATTAAATTATAATGAATAGTTAATACACTTTTTATATTAATGTAATGTTTAATGTACCAATATTTATTTAATTAATTAAGGCACACATTTAAATGATCGCCTGAATGAACAAAATTACCGCCTAAAATACCCGAAAATGATCGCCTGGAAAAAAATAAATTTCCGTTTAAATCTTTTTTTTGAACCGTGTGGAAATTATTATAATTTTTGTTGTTGATTTTGACAAAGAGGCCCTAGCGGCGAAACCAATTAATTCAATAAAATATTATAATCGTTTAAATTGCCGGCTTGATAAAGGAAAAATTGTCTTCGGCGATCAGTTTTGTATTGTAG
Organism: Catotricha subobsoleta; assembly: GCA_011634745.2. Taxonomy (NCBI): domain Eukaryota; kingdom Metazoa; phylum Arthropoda; class Insecta; order Diptera; family Cecidomyiidae; genus Catotricha; species Catotricha subobsoleta. Next base: position 11,771 of record JAABKK020032685.1, read on the forward strand.
GTACTTTTGTTTACAAGAAGGTGGATCAAATATAAATATTTCATTTAAAATAAATTATAATCACTTTATATCATATATTTAGCTGCACAGGAATTATGATACACATTTCTATTTAAAAATATTAACCTGAAAAATTCAGATCCATTAAAGTAGAATTCATTGTTATTGTTGTTGAAAGTTAGACTGATCTCTATATTAATTATTAATGCACAGTGTAGGGCAAATCTTTTATTTATAGTAATAGATTCTATCTAGGTGTATCTTATACTGTCTTGTAGATTTCTATTCACGCTATAATAAAAGAAAAACTTAAATAATTCCCAAACGCAACATAATTTCATTTAAATTGTTGCCGTTATTCTATTAAATTTTTTGTAATTAGTTAAAAAAAAAAAACCTATTTATTTTCTTTTTATTTGTAGAAAGAAAGATGCCTTGCACTTATTCAATCTACATAATAATCCAATAAAATATCCGCCAGTGACATGTTCAATTTAAATGCGGTGAAGTTCTAAAACTCGTTTATCGTGAAATTGTATCAGACAACTAGAACTAGATTTGCGTCAATTTAAATTAAACATCAATTAAAAGACTCCACTATAGACATATAAATAAATCTTTTAATGGGTAATATTATATGCTATTTGAAATTAGCACTGCGTGGGTTATAAATATTCAGTTCTATATATATAATCAAAGGGAAATGATAATACAATTTTATAAAAGTTTGTGTGGGCGACTCAGAAGTATTTCTATTAGTTAGGTATTCAGTATTAATGGACATTTATCTGATGATAATAATGTCATTTTATACTCCGGTGATCGCAGATCACATTGCAAATGAATGCAACTAAAGAATAATTGATAATAATTTAAATATCTTAATTCAGAGAGTTAATTAAAATATAAAATAAAAATAAAAAATATATAGAAATTGTAATGAAAAAATGAGTATAATTATTTCAATCCATTCGTTTATTGATACAATTAGCCAGAAAAAAAAAATGTTTGCATTGGGTAAAAAGATTAATTATTATGTTGATGCAGTTATAAATCTCTATATATGAAAATAATTATTTCATATTTTGTTCGCCTATTGGTTGATCACAAAACACAATACTGGACACTAATTTAAATAAAGTTCACAAGCATAAGTATATGCACCGCAGTCTCTATTATTATTTTTTTTTATTTAATTTTTTTTATTCAAAATGGTAAAACCATTAAAATGAATTGTGCCAATGTTATTTTTGCCAATACTAGTGACCAATCACAGCAACATATATATTTTCATATACAATTTTGTAAATGATTAGCTCATATTTTATATATACGCATATCGCAAATCAAGTCACGAAACTAAAATTATTATTATTAAAAATTAAAACTGGTCTACAAGATAATGTGTCTCATACAAAATGTAGAAGTTGTTTTTTTGTTTTTTTTTTTTTTAAAACTGATACTGAATACAAACTACATATTTAGAATAATGGTGCATAAAATTGCAGGTGGGTACATATGATCATACAAAAACAACGCAACTATTAACTGGTTCGCAATAATTATAATAGTACTTACCAGCAAAATGAAATGATTCGTTTAAACAGAAGAATAAAAGAGTGTGGTTTTAAATTTTAATCAAGCGATATTAATCGAATCAAATATGCATTTGATCCCCGCTTAAATATTATGTATATCAAGTTTTTAATATACATTTAGTGTCGAATAGGTTTTGTACAGTTCTAAAACCGGATTACTTTTATTAATTTAAATTAATGTATTTAGACAAACTGTGTTTATGTGTCGGTGTAAATTTAATAAAAACTCTTTAGTAATATATGATAGAGCATTTCTTCATTTCAAATTGTTTTTGTTTTTTAGTGATCGAGATAAAAATATGTCTGCTCTTAACAGATAAAAATTGTATATCTATGGTTAGCATTCAATATATTGATGATTAGATAGATTTTAGATACTGTAACACTTTATACTTAGCAAAAATAAGATGCTCTATATGAAAATGGACAAAATAATAATAAAATTTGAATGAATTACGATGAGTTAATACAATAATGAACAAAGTTGGTTGCTACAATATTTTGTCAAATTATTATATACAAAATTGCTAAGGTCTATTTACTAAACGTAATCTGCTAGCATCTGAAATTTACTAGCTGAAAAGAAGATATTTCGAAAAGTAATGATCAAATAGATTTGTTGTAAAGACAAAAACGTAAGTCTCTCAAAAACACACATTTTGTTCACACATTATTTTAGTGTATAGCTTGTATACTTTTTGAATTATCTTTGTTTAAGATGCTAATATGCTACACTAAAATAATGTATGAACAAAATGTATGTGTTTTTGAGAGACTTTACATTTTTGTCATTACAAAACAAATTGATCCGATCATTACTTTTCGAAATATCTTCTTTTCAGCTGGTAATTTCAGCTGCTAGCAGCTTACGTGTAGTATAGTATCTAGAATAAACCATAGTATGGCGGCTATAAAAATTTGTATGGAAAATAAATGAAAATAATTAAAAAATAACCATAAATCCTGCAACTTAAGAACAAAAAAATACAAAAACTGCAACTTGACGAAAAGAAGAAAACCATATTTTTATTTAGCGGTTTTATTTTCAGCCAGTTTGCGGATTAGCCGTTGTTTTACATATCAGTTTTTGGTGGCGCCATTCCTGCTTTTTGGAAAACAAAGCATGCAGCGCTATGCAAAATGTATGAAAATAAAAAGTTAGTCAAACCGTCAACTAATTATTCAGAATCGATCTTACCGATTTAAGCAAATTACCTCAATTAGCGCCAACATAAAAACAAAAATAAATTATAATAAAAGAGCGCAAAACCGATTAAAATTTTAAAAAAAATAACGGTAAAAACATGATAGCCGCCATACTATGGTTACTCTAGATACTATAACGTGTAAGTAGTGTATGGGCCTAAATAAAGTAAATTTTTATTATTTTTTTTCCAATACAATTATTGTATTATTATACAGTTATTTTAAATTGAGTATTTTCGTTACTACAAATACAGAGCATCACCGAAATTATCAATAATTAAAATTAATTAATTGTCTATGTTCCATTTCACTAAATTCTGACTGCCATAAATTACATCAATTTCAAATTATTTAAGTTTGATTTTTTTCTTACTTTTAACATAGCAATTATAATACGAATCAAATTTCATTTGAATAGAGTTCAGATAATATTTATATTTTGCTTTTAGAAACAAAATCTCTAGATAATATTTTAGTTCAAAAGTTATTTATAACAGCATCTTCTTTTATTCGCTCTGGATTTTATTCAGATTTGCTCTAAATCGATTTAAGTGCAAAACTTAACGAGAGCA
>JAABKK020032696.1:0-15145 GCA_011634745.2 Catotricha subobsoleta
GCAGCCGAAGCCGAATATTCACTATTTATTGCATCCCTAAACTTTGTAAAGAATAAAGTATTGGTTTTTTACCACATTGATTAGGTATTCTTCGGACTCTGTTGTCGGGTATCGATGATGAAAATACACATGCCTACGAAAAGTCGGTTGAGCGTGACAAACCGTGACAATGGGAGGGGGGAGTCAAAAAAGTCGATTTTTAGCGTGACATACTTTGTGAACAGCACCTAATGCAATATTTTTTTCTAATTATTTCATACTTGAAAGATTTTTGTTTTGTTTTGATGATTGCATTAGATGTAGATCTATAAACCTAATTCCATGTAGTCATTGTTTGAGACCTCTGGCTAAGGTCAATCGGATATCCGAAATCTCAAATATTTTGGTTCGGATATAATATTACCGAAGTGTTCTAAGTGTTGAAACTTTGTATGTTTATATACTAAAAGACTTCAGAATAGATCGCGGCGATATTTTATGTAACATTATTATAAGCTTTAACATTATTTTTAATAAATATTCAAATTTCGATAAGTAGCCGGAAATTAAATATCAAATTTGAATATTTGAGCCTACTTATAGGAAACTGACCTCAGAAGCGCCGACTTTTTGAAAGTTACATCTTACTACAAATTCTACCAAAACACTATGCATAAATGCATTTTAGTTACATCAGTTCAGATTTGGTAAAAGTAAAAGATAATTTTTTCAAAAACATTAAGATACTTTCTATTTTGTAGATTGTAAGAACAAATTAAAAGATAAAAATATAGTTCCTGTACTAAAATACTCTTTTGATTTGCGCCTTTTAATTTAATGTAACCTATTTTCCCTATTTATTCTTGTCTATACTTTTTTAAACAAAAACAAAAGTATCTCAAGTAAAAAAGTATCTGAGATACTTCGAAGTTAAGATATTTTGGATTTTGTTTCAAAAAGCATACAAGCGGGAGAATGGAGAAAGGTGGAGTACATCTAATTTAAAGGTAGACGTCCGAAGAATATTTTAGTACTTGAACTACTTGCTTATCTCCTTACTTTCTCTTACAATCCTCAAAATAAAAAGTACCTCAAGGGTTTTGAAAAAAGTACAGCTTGTATTATTAGGCATGAAACACTTTTTGTATATTCTTCTCTTTCGCACCTACAGAGTTTACATGTGATGCGCAAAAAGTATAACCATATGTATGTAGTCATGCTTCATAATACGAACTGTATCTTACTCAAGTCTGCATTATAGTCTCTAATAAACATAGTTGGGACAATGGTAGTGCACAAAATTGCGAAACATTAATTTCGCAGTCCACCAGCTCAATTCACTTTTAAAATTCAAATAAAAGACAGTTATTTTTTTATATGAAGATGTTATTTTATAAGTTATGCTATCGATTTTTTTGACATCTTTATATTCGCTGAGCAGATGACAGATGACACTTGCAACTATATTCAGCCTGGTGGACTTAATGTCACATTGTCTCAACTATGTTTATTAGAGACTATAGTCTGCATACGGAAGTAACTACAATACACTTATGCATAGTGTTTTGGTAGAATTTGTAGTAAGTGTAAGATGTAACTTTCAAAAAGTCGGCGCTTCTGACTGACCTCTAGGAATCCATTTTTAATACTCTCGAAATTCTCAGACATCCCACTGAAGTTGCTGCGGTACAAAATTTTACAAAGCATTTTTTTTTTGTACCGCAGCAACTTCAGCGGGATGCCTGAAAACTTCGAGAGAATTAAAAATGAATTCCTTGATATCGGTTTGCTATAAGTTGGCTTAAGCAGTTTTTTGATTTTTCTAACAATATTTTGTGATATTTGCACAAATAGTTTTTAAAAATGTCTCTGACTGACAGTTCGATTCCAATGCGCAGAACGAAACCAAAACTCGTCCGTGTGTAGATCATACTTTATCTAGTTATTTTACCATGCTGAAGTACCATTTCGAGGAAGAACAATTAAATACATACTTGCCCAAGCCTGAGTATATCTTACAAAGCTACATTATATACCCGGAGAGATTAACAAAATACGTAATATACTTTATAAGGGATACAAAGTGTTTCAATAATGGATTTGTAAGGTATACTATTGAAAAAACATTACAAAGTAAAGTTTGTGTACTAAAATAATCGATTATCGGAGTTTCAACTTTTTTTAATATTTGGCTAATAACTTAGTATTGATTGATAATTGTTGTGTTGAATTTAAAATTTTCATTTTGATCGGTTTTATTTTTCATAATCTAATAAATGTTACTTGAATACATTTTTTTGTTGAAAAATTAATCAAGAATTTTTCGGTAATTTTTTATTTTAGTTCCTTGTTTTGAATTCTAAACCCACATAAGTTTTAATGAAAAATCATCTAAAAGTTCCATTGCAACTATAATACATATATGTATAAATTATAATTAATAAAAATTAAAATTGTTTGTGTCATTGTTTTGCCTCCGAACTTACGCGCCGCGCATAAGAATTTTCTGACGATTTAATATTTAAATTTAAATATTTATTGTCGCTGATTTTATACCATACCCAAAAAGTTTTTATGAACGAAAATTGAAGCCGTATAAGTAACAATGTGATAGGTTTTTTTTTTTTGTATATGATTTTGCTAACCAATTGATTACACATACAATTCATATACACATTCAAAGGTCTTCTATTAAGTATTTCAATTAATCTTGTTTGATTTTTATTGATTTTATATCACTATAATTTTATTTCTATGATAGTTTAAATAAAAAATAAATAAAAACTTTTCTCATTATTTTAGAAATACGCTCTACTAAGCAATCTATCTTAAAAGTTCATTTACTTTACATAAACAAAGCTTTTTAACTATTTTTTTTTAATTGAAAAAGTATACTTTTCTTTAATGTATTATTTATGCAGTTAGTTGTTCTGCAACTCATGCATCATGCATCATTCTACTTTTGTTTAAAAAAAAACAAATAATTATATAAATTTTATAGACGTAGTCTATAGTTTTATTGATGTTGTGACCAGACATTGTTTTAATAATTTTGGCATGCATGTAATAATTTACTTATGTAAGTAGTTGTATTTCTCATATATAGAAATTCTGAAATATTAAACAGTTTTGGAAATTCGAACTTATAAATTTTATGACGACAGCAGGCTAATTCCCTAACGATATAAGATTAATGATAAAAATTTCTAATTGTAATTTCTAAACGGTTGATGGTACCATATACGATTTCCATAAGAAAAAGTGTCTCTTCAAATAGAAGTATAGGTTGCCCTTATATATTTTTTAAATATTTACTATCAACCGTTAGAAATTATTGTGATTAGAAATTTTTAACCATTTATCTTAGAACGATAAGAAATTAACCTGTAGAAAACGTTTTTATTAAAATATATTTAAAAGTGATTTCTTATAGTTATGCTTTCATTTGCTTATTACTCAATTTATCATTAAAATTTTACTTTAACAATTCTATCAAATAACGCTCTAATTAATCAATACAAATTACACAGAAATACGCATAATAAATGTTACTGCGCCTCGTAAAATTCTTTAACATCCCGCTAAGCGCATACGCAATAGTAATTCTACAACTGCGCATTGATCATAATATTAGATATTTTTTAATTTATTCTTTCTCGTAATTTATTTTTATTTAGATTATTTTGGATGAAATTATGTTGATGATAGTTTTATGAGTATTCTTCAAAACTTTTTTCATTTTGGAAGAATATTTTTTTTGTAAATTACTCTTTTAGATCTGCTGCTAGACACGGGTAGGGTGGTCCTTATTTTCTATGGAGACACAAATTTTAGCCTTAATTTTCGGTCTCAATCCATAATTTTGTTCCATTTTGTACAAAAATGATATCTACAAAAAGTACAATTTTACAATAAAATACCAAAAAATAACACATTTTTATGCAGTACATCTGAAACATGTTGATTTTTTTGTTATCTGACCCCCCTCCCCTAATCTTGGGAACTAGTGGCCGTATAGAGATGATATTTATACTATGTTGAAGGGTGACCCCAAAAGGTCAAAGGTCATGGTGGAAGGTCGAAGGTCATGACCAAAAGTCAAATATAGTTTTTCTCAGAAACTAGTGAATCCATCGGGATAAAACTTATATCATGTTTTAGAGTATCTGAAACTGATTTTGATCTCAAAAGGTCAAACACTATATTTTATTTTTTTGTTTTCTCAGGAATTAATGGGTGAATAAGGATAATACTTATACTATGTTTTAGAGTGACTGAAACTAGTGGGCGAGTGGAGACCGGACCCCCTACAAATTACATGTAGTGCATCAAAATAAATTGGATGCTAATCTAATTTTAATAGTATTTCTTGTTTTTCAATAAATTTTGTTTTTTTTTCTGTATTTTTTTTATATATCGATTGTATGAAAACTTTTTCCACTACGAACACTGTAAGCGCTTATTGCAATTTCACAACTATTTGTATGGTGATGAGTAGTTCTTTTTAAATAAAAATTAAATTATAAAATTGTTAATAATCAAATTATGCACGTTTTGTTAAGTTTATAGATCTATACATCTAATGCAATCATCAAAACAAAACAAAAATCCTACAAGTATGAAATAATTAGAAAAAAATATTGCATTAGATGTAGATCTATAAACTTAACAAAACGTGCATAATTTAATTATTGACAATTTTATAATTTTATTTTAAATTTAAAAAAAACTTCTCATCCCCATACAAATAGTTGTGAAATTGCAATAAGCGCTGGCAGCGTTCGTAGTAGAAAAAGTTTTCATATAATCGATCTATAGAAAATTTAAGATTGTTTTATGACTGACTTTAGTATATCACTTATCATTTTTATTATTTAAGTTTAAATTAGTTTGAACTACTAATTTTGATTTTTTAATACCGATTTAAATTTTTTCATATATATTTTCCCAAGATTTCACGCCACCCGGTTACCATATAGAATCAAACAAATGGGATAAAAAAGAGGGGCAAGTATTAACGATATGCGCAATATCATATGTTGTATTCTATGTATCTTTTTATCAGATTTAATTTTTGTAGGATCAAAATTAGGTTGTGAAAGCAATAAAAGTCTAAGGTTCAAAAATAACGGTGGTCCTTTACCAGTTTAATTTATATAATTTATTATTATTCTAAATATTCGTGTCATCTCATGTTCAATGATTATTGTTCATGCTAACAAAACTTATATGAATTCATTAGTAATTAAATTACATATAAAAAAAAAGCTGCTAATGGATTGGTACACAACTTCATTTGTGTGAAGAAAAAAAAAGCAGGCAAAAAAGGTACAAGTTTCAAAAACATTTATACAAAGAAAAATTAAATTTAAATAAAAATTTTAGTACCTTCAAGGTATACTAATGAAAACTAGCTAGTTCAGCAAATTTAGCGTATGTATACCTTATTATATGTATATGTATGTATGTATTTATGTAATAAAATAATATGATAAATTTGACAAAAAAACAAAAATCAATTCAGTTTATCAAACCTCTTATACTGGTAATTTATCTTAAATTGAAAAAGTCAGTGATACCAAGAATTCTACTTATCAAAGTTCATGTTAACGCCCACGAATAATTTTTTCGACAGATGTATTAAATTTCTACTGACATATCTTATAAGATCTTTTATAAATAAATAAAAAAAAATAGATTTTCAAATGGAAAATTGCCCAAAAGTCACCTTTATTGTTTTCATCCAATGATCCCTACGCATGTCTCGTAGAGAAAACACAAAATCTCATGACAATGGACAAAAACTCGAGAATCTGTTTTTTTTTTTCATGGGTAAGGGTTCCTTCCTATGGTTTTTTTCGATGAGTCAAAAAAGAGAGACTTTAATACCACGTTGGAAGTTCTAAACGTTTTCCAATCGGCCTGAAAATGGAGGCCTACTCTAATGGCGTCAATTCAAAACCAAAAACCTTATAGCTTCTAAAAAAATAAATTACACAACTTTTCTCACTACGGTTTAATTGTAGCTGTAGTATAAGGCTAATCTTCCCATAATTAATAGATGCTTTCAAAAACCCACGTAGATTTTTTTTACAAAAAAATGACTTTAATGTACACTACTTATATTATGTACCTATTTAGTGATGTGCCCGTAATTTACGGGTTGTAAATTACATAAAATACCGTCGGTATTTTTGGTAAATTACGACCTTTCTAATTAAATTACCGAAATGATCGGATCGGTAACTTACGTATGGTAAATTACATGTTAATTTACGGGTAAATTACAACGATAGATTTTAAATTACCGAAGTTAGTTTTTCTTTTTATCCATTCTATTATTAAATACGTAATTTTTGTGCCATTTTCATTCTGGATCTTCATTTAATATTTGTCTCTGTATTTATATTTTATGTTTTTCCCTTTTTTTTTTATTTAGTACCTAATTTAAGCGAAATTTTTAAAAATCGGTAATTTACGGTAAATTACAGTAACTTACAATAAATTACGGTAATTTAAATTTACAACCCTTGCGGGTAAATTACGGTAACTTACGGTAATTTATAATCGTAAATTACCAATTTTCTTTAAATACGGTATTTGCCCATCACTATACCTATTACGTAGTCTACCAAAAACGATGACTTTAAAAAAAAATCTTGATAATATTTTTGGTAATAATTACTTTAATGTAATACATATTTAATTATTTATACTATTTTGTAATATTTTATTGCTATAGCGTCTACGTATAGCTCTAAAATCGTAAAATTTCATAAGGGTAATATTACCAAATAGTAATATTTGTGAGTAATGGCTATGTAGGGATTACCATTAAAACTACTGCAAAACTGGTATAAGTCAAATACTTTTCTATTGTATTTAAATACAAAATACAGTATTTTAGAAGTAATCGAAAAAATAAAATAATTTTTAAATTCACTTCTTTAAATCACAAAAAGAACATGAAATCTTTGTTGAATAAGACATCGAACTCAGTGTATTAACCAAATTAAACAAAATAATTTAGTACTTACACCACTCTATTTTTGCTATATTAAACCCATTTAAAATCATTTTACAATTTTCAATTTTATTTAATAACAAAAGATCACTTTTAATATATCCATAAATAAAAATGAAAGAATAAAACCAAATCAATTAATTTAATCTTGATATAACATTAAAAAAAATCATAATTTTAATAGAATCTTTTATAAAATAATTATAAGTATTATAGATTATAGGAAAAAAAGGTATTTGTAATGTATTTAACGTCAAATAAAAATACAAATACTTACTTGAAATAAAAATGTATTTCAAATACATGTCTTTAAAATACTTACTCTTTAAAAACATTTATTTCAAATACTTTTTTTGTCAACTAGGTATGTATTTTCAATTAGAAGTATTTAAATACATTTTACTGCTACAAAATAATATTACCATTGAGTGGTATGGCTACGCAGGGCAGGCGCGGTTGATATGTAACCAATACTTACTTTTTTTTTTCTTGCAAAAATGAAGTAATATGTTCAGGAAATAAAATAAATGATAAGATACTGGTGTAGTTTTGATTCTTTCTATTTATTTATGAAGTAATATGATATGATTTTAAATTATTAAGACCAGAATACTGCATAAAAATTCAAAAAACAAAATATATTTTCCCATTTTAGAATATTTTCAATAGCATAAAAATAGTTTAGATGTTCTACGACGAGTAAATAAGTAAAAAAATATTAATTTTATTGAAAGAACGTTATTATATTTCGATCTATAATTATTACCATTCAATTCAATTCAATTCAATTTATTCATTTAAGTATTTTGTTTAACCTATTACATTTTGTGAGATACAATTATAAAAAAATTTCAGCAACTGACATTATTTAGAAACATTTTTAAATTTATGTGAAATTTTTGAAATTATTAAAAGAAAATGAATGAAATAAAAACCTTTATGTGAAAATATAATTTTTACCAATAAAAATTAAACAATTCCAGATGCAATAGCTTGCTGCGCTTATAAATTGCATATTAATATTATATTTTCATTATAATTGTTTGCTTAGTGCTTAATGATTAAGTATACAATAAACAATAAAATTAACAAAAACTAGAAAAAACAAGGTGCCAGTTAGATTGGTACAGAACTTCATTTTTGCGAGTAATAATTGCATAAACTTATATGTGCTGCTTAAGTGAAATAGTTACTCTCAGCTACGTATAACGTCTATACTCTTAATTTCAACTTACGGGAAATGAAAAATGGTTAGTAAATATTTAATAAATGTGATCATAATCGAAATCATTTTCATAAATTAAAAAAAAAACAAAAAAAAGATCAGCTAAAATAGACTTGAAATATTTGAAGGCAAAATGCAACCGAAACCGAAAACGAAAAAAACCGCACTGTACGTAAATTGTATTTTGGAAATCGCGTTAGACTAATTTATTAAGATACTATTTTCCAAAAATCGACGGTGCACAATTATGCTAATATTTAAGAACAATTAAACTAATTTAAAAGTTTAAAAAACATTTCTATATAGTCGTGTTTGTAACATAAAATTTGGTTATTATTCATAGTTTTTCAATTGATGACTATTTTAAAACTATTTTTAAGAGTGTAATTTTTTAATTATTTTATTAAACAGTGTATTTGTATTTTAAACTTTATGTATTTTGTTTTTTTTTTTTTTTAAGTAAGGGACTTGTTTTTCAAATTCAGTGGAGTGTTTTTGTGTTTTCGTATTTAGTATTTATTCATTTGTGCTTTTTCTCCCTTCTTTTGCCCTGTATTTTATTGCAACCGGTCCGGATTTTAATTACTTTCTTTATTCAATATTCTCGTTAATATTCAATCTAAACCGTCTAGTCAATAAAAATAAAGAACAGAAACATTTTCACAAATTGTTTTATATTTAGTTATAGTTATATCTTTGAAATTAAATGCGTTTATTTATTTATTTATTTTTTTAATTCAATATCGAAACAATCTTCCAATCGATGCAAAAACGAATGATTTATGAAAATTATTTTAAAACAATATCAAATTTGCAATGCATAAATAATGACGTCACAGTTTATATTTAGCGTCCGTCGATATTCTAATAAATTGAAAATTATTTTTAATACTTACAATTGCAATATGTGATCTTTATTTATGTTAAAATTATGAGGGAATATAATGTAAACAATTTAAATACAGATCAATAAATCAATAACAACAAATAACAATACCAATAATAATTATATGAAAAACATTATTTAAAAAAAAAAAGAAAAGAAAAGATATAAATGTTCTACATTGAAGCAACCGAACGTTTATTTAAACATAACTAAAAAAAAAAAATCATTATACATTATAATAATATGTAAGTAGATGAATAACCAAAAAGCGAAAACACACTGAATTGTTTGTAGTCTGTGGTGTTGAACACGACGAAACGATATCATATTTTCTTATACCAAACCAATCGTATCTCGTATCTAATATAAAAAAATATAGCTATAGGGTCGGTCGGTACGTACTGTAATGTATATTATAATATGGCTGGGCTGACTTATTATATGTACATGGATATACAATAATATTATTACTTTTTATTCATTTTATATTTTTCTTTTATGTATTTGTAACGACTACGACGTGCTATACAATGGGGATCTATTTTATACACTACATAGTTTTTAGTATACGTGACCGACCATATGATATCAAACAAAAACACTCCTTTTGACATTTAGTAACGCGTGGCTGTTCAATTTATATGAATGTAAGTTTTTGTTAAATAAAATTTTAATGAAAAATTAAATTCATTCGATCGTTTATATTATGTGTGAATTGTTCTTTAAGTTAAATCGTTTGCGCGATTTTCACTGAATCATAAATATTAATAAATTAATAAAAAAATGTTAGAAAAATGATTAAAATGTTTTCGATGAACAATTTGTAACTGTGACATTAAAACAAAAAAACAAAAAAACAAAAAAACAAATTGTAGAAAAACTTAAAATTTTATGTATTAAATGAAAATTTTATTGATTTTATTGTTTTAATATAGTTTTAGTCGAATAGAAAATTGTTTCTATATTTTTATTTAGTGATTTTAAGTGATAATAATTATACTAGGAATCTAAAAATAAACAATATTTAATTAAATTTTGTGTATCATGTAAACAAAGTGCCGTTTATTGACCAGAAGAAAAAAATATAAAGTAATAAAAAAAAAACTAAAAGTTTTAGAATGTTTCCGTTACGGTATTTAAAATAAACAAAAATAGCAAACCTCATTTTATGAAAATATAAACAATTAAAAAAAAAAAAAATGTTTTGACGACTAGTTATATAGAGATTATTTTAAACAAATTTGAAATTTGCAAGTTTAATTTTTAAATAAATATTATTATTCTATTTTTATAATTTTTGTTTTTAATTATTTTATGCATATTTTAAACACCAATATTTGTATATTATTATTAATTTCTTTAAAATCGTTTTGTGCAACACAACACAAGGTTTCATTACAACTATTATATCAAAAAATAAAAATAAAAAAAAAAATACGTAATCATTGCTAGAATTTACATACGGATAATTATATATATACCTAACCATTATGTATTTATATAATATATATAACATCATCAGTGTAATAGTTACGTTTATTTGGTAAAAATCGATAAAAGAGGGAGAAATAAATACCGGTCATTTTAAGTCTCTGTCTTAGGGCTATGTTTACAATGGTAATATAATTATGATTTATTACAGAAAAACAAATGGGAATATGTATCAATTTTCAAGGAGTGCTTGTGAAACGTTTTTCCGTCTTCTTCTTAGTTATATTGTTAATCCATAAAATCTAATTCAAGAATAAATGGAAAATTATTTGGAACCAACAGCTTAAAAGAGTTTTTTTCTTCTTTTTTTTTACACATTGCAACGCGTCAGTCTCGAAATTATTTCCATAAAAAATATAAAATAATATTTATTAAATGTCCTTGAAAAAAATTATTTTAATTCTTAAATTTGTTGCACTTGACATTTTTTGCACACAAGCTTTTCGAAAATTTCTGAATATATTCTCCAATATACTAAAATATAAAAAATGCATTTTGTTTATTATTTTTGAATAAATGTTCATTTAATTCTAAATTTCTATGTGTTCTTCTTTTTGTTGTCAATGTCGCTAAGTTAATTACAGAAATAATTTCCATATATATGAATAATTGAATATGTATATGTTTAAATATGAGTATGTCTTTTAATAGCAAGTATATTTTAACAACGAAAATTAAATAACAGACAACATTGTTAGTATATTTATAAATTTAATATCTAAATGGTTTCTTTTAGTGTAAAAAAATAATATATATTAAATAAAAAACTGTATTTTAAATACAACAGGGGAAGAAATAATCTAGCACGTCGGTCCTGGACATGTACGATACATATAGAGCTAAATATAATCAACATTATATATAGACGTGTTATATTATTATAAAGTAATAGTATTTATATCTATCTAAGTACATCAAATTTTTTATTATTATTATTATTGCTTACCATATACCTCTATATACGATCTTGAACTATATAATGCGTTATTGTAATGAATACATACTGCTGTTATAAGTTAGAAGACATAGATTTGAGGAAATCAAAAACCGTATCTCAAAAGAAAATAAATTTTCATGTTTTGATGTTATGGATGTTTTGTGCTGATGTTATATAGATGTTTTGAACATCAAAATATGAAAATCTATTTATTTATTTTTGATATACACGGTTTTTAATTATTGAATCTCTTCGTCCTTTACTGTTTTTAAATTTATAGCGACAGTATAATAGAATGACGTGAATTTTTCGCTTCGGCTATGAGTACCTAACTGAAAAAGATGGAAAAAATGAGGAGGGGTACTTCAATACTTTGACAGCACATTATAGAACTCTATAGAAATTAAATAGTATGGTTAGCAATTAGGATAATATATTAAAATGCAGGGCTGTGACTTGTGAGTAATGACGTTAAAGTAACGTGGCTATACTAACTTTCCATAGATTTTTCGCTAACTTTAACGAGTTACTTTTCCTTTTTCTTACTAACGAATAACAACTAATGCTAAAAAGAATCTTTCACAGCCTTTTCAAATAATAAATAAACTTAGTTGTGTGTATTTTTTTCGTTTTTATAATTTAAATATTATATGGCGGACATAAATAAACATGATTATAATTCCATTAAGAGGTGGGTCATATAGATTTATATATATAGTTAACTTACTTGCTTAAATACAAAACCGAGAACAATTTTCACTTACTTAGTTATCATTGTGCTTTATTATTTATAAGTGAATAAGTACTTTTTACCAACGAAAGTAGTTTTATATATATATATTTTTTTCTTTTATTTTGTTATTTTACTTTTAGTTAATTTTTAGATGGAAATTACTATTATTAGTTTTCTCTCTTTGAAAAAGAAAAAAATTAAGGAACAGAGAAAACAAATTGATTGCAATGCGAAAATGGAAAAATAGTCGACCTTCTTACTTCATTCTCTATAATATATTGAATTTTTATTTTCTAATTCTAATCTATTTAATTATTAACTATATGCTGGATGGTTGGTTAGCTTGTTCGCTCACAAACAAAACAATGTGAATGTATAGATAGACATGTCAAGGTTATTTTTTTTTTTTTTTTAATTTATTGATTTTTTATATACATATATGTATACTAAAACTCTTTTTTAATGTTTATGTAGGTATTATTTATTTATGGTAAATCTTAATGTCACGTGTATACGGAAATAGATGAATATCGCATATGCGTATATACAAATACATTATAACATATTAGTACCTACTTAAAATATGAGGTAACTATATTTAAGAAGAAAAAACCACATGTAAACTTTTTGGTTCGCTTAAACCCTGTCTTGTGGTTTTTGCTCGATAAATTTTCATATAAAATATTTTACATACCTACACAAAATAAAAAATAAACCACTCGAAAATTCAACATTTAAACAACAAAGTTTTCTGTTGTTGTTGTTGTTTTCGAATAACCACCAAGTTGTGATCTTCGGAACATTAAACGAAATCTTTCTAAAAGAGTATCGTCAAATAAAATAAATATATATACTACAACCCAAAAGTAATTATCTGTCAGATAACTTTAAGTAAAAATCTCTAATTAAGATCACGTCTGTAAACTTTAAATTTCTTATCTCAGTATGACATGCGAAGCTCTTTCCTTATAATAGATAAAGGGTGTACGTGTTCCAGTATGGACAGTTCAAACTTTTGCGAATTGTAGCTGGGGTTAAGACTATAAGAGGGTTGGGGTCCAAACTTAATCAATACCGACTTATTGCGGTTTGATTTTTTTTTATACAAGTTTGTTGATTAAATTATTTAAATGCTAAATATGTAGCTTTTGCAACCCTGTATATTATTTTTATAAATGTCGTCGTAACCCTAACATATTAAATACAATTCCAATTTCAGTGTAGACTGTAGATGTTACTTTCTTGTGGCCACATATATTCAATTCTCAATGGGATATATTTTTGATTTATTTTCGTTTCTATTACGTTTTTGAATACATGACCCAATGAAATCATATTGACAGTGTGTCTGTGTGTACGTATGCGTGATGATCGAAATCTCAAATGAAACTTTTTATTATTCTTTGGCCTCCTGCTTCCAATTCTCTATGTCATTTTATATTTCACTGAAATATCATCATTTTCGAGTAAAATAAATTAAAAAGTTTTAATGTTTAACAGTTGCAGAAAATGCATTATCTTTGCGTTCAACATCTTTACTAGATACAATGCAAAGCAATAATAAATGTGATATATTATTTTCTTCTCGTGGAATGGCACCATGGTGAGAAAGGATGTAGATGAAACACATGTACTATATATTTTACAGCATTATTGTAGATATGATGACTATTTATTAAACGTTGACAACCAGAGATAAATAATATTTTAGTTATAAAATCGGAAACAAACATTTTGCTTCATCAAATGAATATTTCATTTAATATAACAAAACAATATTATAATTTAAACGATCTGGTAACGAAAACATAAATTATAACCTAATATCAGTTTTAAATGGGCATTACAACTGTGGGTGAAGGTGAAAGAATTGTATTTATTATAAATCATAAATCAAAATGACAAAATAAAAGATTTATTCAAAAATAATATACCCACATTTTGCTATTCACATAAAACCTTTTATTTATCTATCGTACAAAATATAATAACAAAAATATTATGAATTTATCTTTATCACTGATAAAGTGAAAAAAAAAATTGATAATAAAAAATTAATATTTTAGTTTGTTCGTCAATAAATAGAAAATTTCCATTTGTTGAATCAGTTTTTATTTTAGATGATGTAAGTACCACAATTTTTTAGTTTTCATCACGATTTTACGCAGTTTGAGATAAATAAATGGTAAAGGAAATTGTGAACCAAACTATACATGCTTTCATTATAATGAGAATTATAATAAAAAAAGAAGAACATCATGGAGAAAAACCTTTTTATTAGCATTCCTTTTAATCAGTACCGGCGCGTAAGGTTTGATGGCGCTCTATATTTGTTTTTTTTGCCTTATGCATATTTACTTAAGATATAAAAATAGCATCGCGGCCCTTACTTTTAACTGAAAAATAAAATTATCGCCACCTTTACCCGTAGCTGAAAATTTCAATATTTGCGCCCCTTAAATTTGGCACTTTAGGCTGTATACTATAGTATAGCCTGCGTGGCCTATGCCTTACTCCGGCACTGCTTTTTATCGTTCTTCTTATAGAATATTGGTCATGAAAACCAATATGATAGTTTCATTTTTCTCTCTCTAATACTGAAAATTATTATTATTATTTTTATTGAGTACCTTTATGATAAAAGATAATTGGGCCAATAAATTCTGTTCATATTTTCATTACTGCATACACGTGAAAGTTGTAGGTATTTGTTGCCAACGTTTTTTTTATGATTTTGCACAAAACAAAAAACAAAATAAAAAATAAATAAATAATAATAAAAAAATCTATTTCAAGCAGAGAGGCGAACCTTTTCCATTTTTGAGGGTTCGGTTCTTTGGGTTCGGTTCTGAAAATTAAATTTAAGTGTT
>JAABKK020032707.1:4610-15144 GCA_011634745.2 Catotricha subobsoleta
ACCACACACGCACACGTTACAAACAAGACAAGTTAAATATCTAATCTAAGTCAAAACTTTATTATTGAAAAATCTGAAAATTAAATTTTTTAAAACAAAATACAGAAAATATTCGAACTTACAAAATACAATTTTACATAAATAAATATATGAGAAATACCTACTTAACCAACATCTCAATAAAAATTCCAAGCAGGGTGCAAGTGTGCAACAGTCAGTTTAATTTTTTTATCAAATGATAATAGTTTTGAATAGGTTTTTTTTATTATTATTATTTGAGGTTGTTGTAATAGTGTTAAAGTTTAATTGTAAACTCCCAAATACGTTTATATGTCATCAACTGTATTCGTTTATTTGTTGTCGAACCTATTTGCTTTTTTTTTGTGTAAAAAGAAAAAAGAAAACATTTTCTTTCAACACATCGTGTCACTTAAAAGATCATCATATATTTTGCTGAAATGCAATTCATAAAATCAACGCTAATTGGTTTTCTAAATTTGTCGTAAACGAAATATCCATCGCCTTGTTTTCGGATTAGCATAAATAAGAGCATCGTCGTCTCAATCATAAAATGATGTATTCTTGCACATTAAAACTTATGTCGGTTCCATTCCGTAAGAAATAAGCCAGTTTTTTTTATTTACTTTGTAGTCACAGATAGATTGTTTAAACAGTATTTCCAATTTATTATTTCGGATTAAATTTCGTTTTTTTTTTTCTATAATAGAATTTTTGTATTCCTTTTCTTTTCGAAATTTGTATTCAACTTAGAAAAAAACATTTACCCAAAAAATTTACAATTCAATTAAAAAGTACGTAAGCAACTATACAAATTTGAAGAGTGAAAATAACAATCTTGTGAAGATGAGTGGAGGAGAGTATTTATCAATATTAAAAGCCTAAGATTGAGTTATTTTTTTTCTCTTTAGTAACAAAATATTCCATTTGGTTGACCACTTTTTTTAAGTAAAAATTTGTTGTTTTCTTATTTACAATAGTTTTGTAATACATCGACAATTGGGTCGGCCAAATAATAAGAGAATTCAATAAGTTAAATGTTTTTGTATTTATATTTTCGATTTATATTTGAATTACACCTCGATCATAAATTCAGTTGCCGAAGTAAAAATGTCATGTATGTTATTATTTCTGGTCGAGGTGTAACTTTGCTGAGAAGTTATTTCATTTTGGTTAAGATAACATCATTTCAACCATTTAAATAGTTTTATTACTCGATTCAATTTGATGTGAGATACCCACTCCACTGATCTATTGTTTATGCATCACCATCAAAACTACAGAAATAAATTGAAAAAATACGACTATTACTAATCAAAAATCATATTGAGCGAGTAATAATCTGTACCTTAATTAATTAATTAATTATAATTACAAACATTTCATAATCTCGAAATACATTTTCGGATTGGCAGCGCTACAAAATATAGTCTGTATGTCTGTCTCTCGCCCTCTCTCTCTATCTCACTCTCTGTTAATTTGTTATTAAGTAAAATTATGATAATTAAGAAAATTATTAATAATTGATGTTTGATGTTTGGTTGCAACAAAAGTAAGTTGATCAGTCACAAATATTGTAAAAAAAAATTTTTTTTTTCGCTAATTCATCCAAATTGTGGGTTCGCTTAAAGCGAATTCATATAAAAATATACTAATTATCCATCCAAATATAAATAAGTTTTCTCATCTTTAACGGTATTCGAAATAGATGATTTTATTTCATCTAGATCTGTGATCGCAAATAGAAGAGGTCTCGCGTGCTTCGGCTCCCTCAAAATGAGAGAATTCCTTGTGTTTAGCGTGCTATGTATTTGCGATCACTGATCTAGTTGAAAATGATAATATGGATCACACATGATCACCTTTTCATCTGAGATGTATAAAATCATCTATCTATTCCGAACACTGATCTTTAGTGCATTAAAGTTCATTACTACAACAAACTGTAAGTTAACAACACTAACGTTTCACCTGCTTACTGTTCAAAATAAATCATTAATTTTTATTAAATAGTTAAATATTTAATATGTTTTCGCATAATAAGTAAATGAAAATTCACTAAATTTATTCGAAACCTAACATTTGCGAACCTGTCACAAACAAAAAAAACAAAAAAACTTCTATTCTTCTTCAAATCCACAGATAATATCTCGAGTTACCTCTATTTAAATTCAAATACATACAAAATTTTCTTATTTGACCAGCTTGCTTACAAGTTGCCACTTTTCACCTTACCACAAAAGAAAATAATTTAATGGTAAATGTTTTTTTTAAAGTCAACTGACAAACAATTGGAAAACAAAAGAAATTTAATAGAACCCAACAACGACAAAAAATAGTGCTTCATCTTCAAATTGCAACAAACATAAGTACATAAGTAAAAAAACAAAAAAAAGAAAAGAAAAGGAGTAAATAAAGAAAATAAAGAACAATCAAAATCGATTATCAGTTTTTTTTTATTTCAATTTGAGTGTATTTTTTTTTACCTTTTTCATATTTCAAAGAATGTTTTTTTTTGTTTTTGTTTGATACAAAGAATGTTTTTTTTATTTTGTTTTTTTTAGTTAAATAGTATCTATACAATAGTTAATTGGTTTAAATAATTTTTATTATTTTTTTTTTTTTTAATTTTATCTGTCGTTAATCCTAAACACATAAAGATGTTTATGAGACGAACATCAAAACAAAAAAAAATTGATGATATAGTTTTTATGTTTTATATGATTTTGTTTATGATTATATGATTTTCATGTTTTTTTTTTTTTTTTTTTATAAATATAATTAAACTTAATTAATTTAAGTTAAGTAAAACTAGGTTAATTTTTCATTTTTATGTTTAATTAAAACATACAAATTATTCTCTAATAGTTTTAGAATTTAGATTTAGATTTATTTAAATTACGTGAGTGGGTTGGTAAATAAAAAACGTTTTAAAAACCAAGCACACCATTTTTTATGAGAATTTTTTTTTCTATCAAGCTGAGAAACTGGCCGGGAAGCCTATGCACACGCAACAAAATTTCAGTCTGTTAATAGTTTTTTTTTTTTTTTATAGAAGAAAATAATCTATAAATAAATAAATAAATATATAATATTGAAACAGAATATTCCAATTTGAATTTTAATTATGTGTCAAAAGTCAAATACAAGTTTCAAAACGAAGCCATTTTGAATTTTTGTACAAAAAAAATTGGATGAGCTGAATTTGGCGCAGCCCAATTATACGCAAAAACAAAATGAAGTTTTCAGTATTTTGTTTGGAAACATCAAATACGAAGAAAAAAAACTCCTATTAAAGTTTATTTATTCGAAAAAGTGATTGCGGTAACACAGATTCAATATATTTTGTGAAGATGGAAAAGTTTTGTGCGTTAAGGGGGGGAAAAACTACAGAAGACACACGACATATGCCAACTTCATTCAGCCTGGATCTCACCCTAACACCTTTCCAAAATCTTTAAAATTAGGTGGTCTTCAATTTATATTTTTATTTTTTTTTTAATTGTATATTGTAATACTAAAATGTCTTAAGCCTATTAAACAATATTTTTATTTATAATATTTGAAATTATACCATTTTTTTTTTTTATTTTGGATATAAATTCAGTTTTCGGCAAATACAAAAAAATGATAATTGAAAAAAAAAATAATTAAATAATAATAAAACAGAATTAAAACGGTTCAAGTTCTAAAATAAAAATATAATTGTCACTAAATAGTATTTTTGTTGTTGTTGTGCCTTCTGCAAAGGCACATCACATACAAAAAAAAAATATATACCTCTACCAAACACAAAACTATTTGGTAGGTAATTTATAATTAAAATCAAAAAAAATCACACAGTTTTTCTTTTCTTTTCTATTTGATAAAATATAGTAAATTATTCCCCATTTAAACACAGAATCTCACACTCATTCATGCCTAATCTAGTTTTTTTTTTTTTGTTTAAAAATTTTGTTAATTAATGCTGATTTACTGTCTAATTGCTTGTGTTTTAAAAAATAATTTTTTCAAATTGGGTGTATTTTCTGTCCGTTGAGAAAGAAAAAGAAAAAAATCATTTCCAATATCAAATGATATTTACTTTTGTTTTGGTTTTTTTTTTTTTTTGTTATTGGGCCCTTTTAAAAACGTCTTCGCTTATTTTGAAAACCACCCATATCGCCACGATGATCGTTCCATTGATTATTTCCGCCGCGTGGTCCACGATTACCACCGCCGCCATTGCCACCACCGCCGCCTTGATTACCTTGATTGTTTTGATTTCCAATTTGATCATCAAAGCGATTACCTCCACCGCCGCCACCACCACGATTATTCATGCCACCATCGAAATCCATGTATCCGGAATCCTATATTTGAAATACGGAAATCAAGTATGTTTTTGTTGGTATTTTTGAAGTATTTTTTTGGGAGTTGTGTATTTTTCATATTTGAATTTAATTTTTTTGTTTTTATTATTGTTTTTTTTTTAGAGGGATGTATCTCCAAATTCAAGATTACACATCAACAATTTTATTCAAAATAGGTTTTAAGAGATTAAAAACATTTTCTTTTACATAAAAATTACATTTTCGGTAGGTTCGTTTTTGCTTTTAAACATTACACATCTATCGATACAATTTGATCGCTTGAACAAAATTAAGTAAGTTTTTACTCAGCTTATTATCACTTGTATGTCCGGTTTGAGTATAGTGGATAAAATATTTGAGAAATTACCCTCACCCACACAACTAATATATATTTCGTGCCACTTAGACCATTTTTTTTAATTTTTTTTAAACATGATTTTCTTCCATAAACAAAATGAAAATAAATTTCCTACAAAATATTTCAATCAATTTTAGAAGACATTTTTTTTTCATAAGATTTTATTTAGAGAGTTATTCCATTCTTTGTTGTTTGTTGTTAATATGATTTAAAGATTTCGTTTCCAGCAAAAAAGAAATAAATTAAGTTAAGTATTAAAAATATGTGACGAAAAATTTATATGTGCTAATTGAGGTCGTCGTCGTTATTACATAAAAAAAAATTACCCGTACGCAAATAAATGAAAAAAAACAATATTTTTTTTGGTCTGTCTGATTTTTCATTTGCGACAGATACCAAAATTTAAAATATTATTCTTACGCAAATGGAACAAAAATAATAAAAATAATAAATGTGTGAATTTTAAATTTTATTAAAACATATTTTATGTTAAATATACCTGGCGCCTAACAAAACAAAAAAAAAAAAAAAAAATAAATATATTTAAATGTAAGGCGAATAAAACATTATATTCGTGGAATTATGCAACGAATGCAAAGAGATTTGGGATTTGGATAGACTTCGACATATTTCAATATGAAGAAACTGTCAAAAATCTACTACTCAAATCGTTATATACGGTGTTGCAAAGTTCAACGTATACAATGCGGACTTAAAACAACGGAAAAGTGAGCTACAACTCATTTAAACTTTTCTAAAAGTCAAATTCCTCACAAGATTTAAAACAAAAACAACAAAAAAAAAATGGTCTCCTAAATTTCTTATCGATTTCATTTCGTTTTAAATACACAATGATAAAACTCAATTCAAAAGAAAAATCACAATAAAAAACAAAAATACATTATATTAAACATAAAAAGAGAAATTTGTTTTGGCCAGAAACAAAATTCCTTTAAATGTACTTAATTTTTAATTGCAATAAATTCTTTGAATTGAAAAATTATTCGGCGGGGATGGTATGATGTTTTTGTGTTATTGTTGTTCTTGTTGTATAAAATAATTTGTATAAATTCCCAGACAAAAAATAAATGAGTTATAACAAATAGGTGTATTAAAATATTAGTCTCCATATATATTTAAGTACAAATAACTATTACGAATGAATATCAAATTTAGTAGTGAATTGGTTCCATTCAAAATCACAAATTTGTATGTACCAAAAGTTTACCAAGTTAAAATAAATTCAAGTCGCCTCTTCATAATGAGACTTATTTAGTTTTTAAATTTTTTTTTTTTTGTTTAGTAACCGTCTATTTAATTTACATTCATAGAATATAATTTTCATCGTATTTATTTTAGATTTTACGTCAGCGACGGAGAGGATGATTCAAATTCAAACAGTTGGAATAACATTCCACCAATATATAAATATATGCAACTTCTTTCATACCCCACCCACAATCATTTTAAATAAAATTTGTATTTTGCCATAGATCGTCTTCAACCCACACACACACACAAGAGACGTAAAACAAATCGATTAAATAAAAACAAATTCAATCAAAGTTATGCAAAATAGTTTGTTTTTTTTTTTTTTAAAAAAACAACATACAAATTATAATAAACGTCATTGTATCAAAAACTCACTTAATTGTTCACGGTTTGTTTTGTTTTTATGGTAAAATTGTCAATTTTTAGTTTGCCTGATTTGCAAGCATATACACAACAACCTGACCTCTGAGGTTGACACAAAAATATATGTTTTTTTTGTTGTTTTGCTTTGTAGATTTATGCAATAAAAGAAGTTTACGGTTTTTTTTATTTCCTTTTGGTTTCGCTAAATCCTATTTTGTTTTATTTTGTTTATGGTTATAGAAAGTTTATATATATATATATTTCTTAGATTATAATTTTGGTTAGTAAAGTTTTAATGTTTGCATTTTTGTTAACAAAATATGTTTACTCAGTATTTGTCGTCAAAATAAAGAAGAAATTAAGATTATTGTTTTTGTTTTTTTCTTTTTTTTGTTAAGCTATGACTTTATGCGCTCTATTCAATTCATTACAAAGTAATAAGTTTTTAAAATCAGACAGAGAAGTAAGTATTTGCCTCTTTTATCTCGATATTCAGTTTTTTTTTTTATTTTGCCTAAATTTATGTTATCACTTTTTGTCATTTTTATACTGACAAAAAAAAGTATATACAAAAAGCTTGTAAGTATTTTCTTTATAAAAACCCATTTGTTATTTACAGTATTATTTTCAGAGAAGAATTCCATTGGGGAGGGTGAGTTAGATCTTAATGATGAAATGTTTGTTTGTATAAAAACATGGTATGTGCCCTAAGGTTAATGAACTCTGACCTAAAAATGTTACTTAAAATTTATTATTTGCTTATAATGGATGATAGTTAATTCTCGGAAAAGACATTTTCAAACATTAAGCCTCAATATTGTATTTAGAGGTTAACAAAACAAATATGATTTCTTTTTTCTAAATATGTATTGTTAAAATGTTTACTTCAAAATTTCAAATATAATTTATTCAGAGAAAAATTATTATTTGCGGATATTGCGATTAAATATTTAACTCGTTAACAACAAAAAATCAGTTGATTTTCAAAATTAAATAAATATGAAATAGTGCCTGAATCTATACATTTATTGTATATTTCCACATTGTATCATAAATTTAAGTAGGAGTTTAGTTTAATGTTAGTTAATTCATAATCTAGAATGTTTAAAATCAACATTCAATTCATTATTTAACAGAACATATAGTTTTCAGTAACACCTGATAAATGGCTGCCCGGGTTCATCAGCTAGTTTCGATAATATATTTCAAATCAGTTACAAATATATTTCTTAATTATAATCGTAATTCGGTAGAAAATATATACTAAATTTGCTCATTGGTTTTGTTTCTACTCATATTCATTCAATACATTGGTAATCGGTTTGTTATATACCTACGTTAATAAATTGAATGAAGATACATGTTTTTTTTTTTCATACATGATCAATAACTATTGTGAATTAGGAGTTTAGGACTCATATTTCACATTCATGAGTAAAATAATACTATTTTACTTATAATAATTAAAATTATCAGTAATCCCTTATAATACGTTAATAAATTGAATCAAGATACACATAGTTTACACCTTGATCAATATCGAATTAGGTGAGTTATTATCGTTGCTATACCTTAGCAACTCCCATCACCAACATCAACCGAAAATAATGATTAATGATCACTCAGACAAATCCAAAATCGTTTACTATATAGTTACAAAATGTTACGTTTTTTTAATTAATTATTCGAATATACCCTTCCTTCATTTGACGAGAAAGTAAATTTGATAAAACTTATTTACAACTGTAATAATTTTCATGTAAGTATTGTATTTTCCGAAGAAGGTGAAACACCTTAAGCATATAAAAATGTACTAATAATCTATTCAAATCACAACAATTTCCAAAATATTCAAACATTAGAATCACAAAAATCAAAAAAATCATATTAAAAATATGACTAATAAAGTAAACAAAATTATAGAAAATTGTGATCAACCTTTTCAAATTGAGTCATCAATTTCAAAAGTTTAAAATAAATGATTGGTAAAGTAAATTCATATCATCATAAACAACATTACGTCGTTTGACATAAAATTGTGAATTGTTTATAAGTTTAAATTTGATTTGAGAAAAATTATATGATAAAAGAGGCGTTTACAACAAAGTATTGGACTGGGGCGTTTGTTATTCACAAACAAAAAGTAGATTTGTGTGTATTTTTTTTTAATAATAAATACTTAAAATCAATTAACAAACACATAATTTGACCGACAATTAAATACTGAGTAATACAAGATAGTCTTTGGGTGCAAACATTAATGTAACAAAAATATCAAAGAAAATTATATCATAATTTTTTTATTTGTTTCAGGAAAAAAAAAAATTCATAAAAAAAGTTTTCTCTTTCTAAGGAATTGGTTTTGTTTCCGTAGAATTTGAATGGCTATAGAATGCTTAGAATAGTCACTAACCTGATTGTTTCCACCAAAATTACGACCACCATTACCGCCGCCTCCCATATTATTATTACCGCCACCGCCTCGCATATTATCATAATTTTTGCGATCCATATCCATGTTATTGCCAATATTGTTACCGCCACCGCTACCTTGATTGATTTCTTGGGCGTCCAGCATCAGTTGTTGGGCCTGTGACGAAAGAAGCAAAAGGATGTTAGTTTTTTTTTTAAAAATACATGTAATGTTAGTAGCCTACGAAATAAACTAGGCATTTTGATTGGTTTTAATCAGTAATGGTTTATAGTTAAAATCAAATAATATCATAAACACGGACCAATTGGTTTCATCATAAAAATCAAAAAAATTAAAAAAAGTTTCAATGAAAATTAAATTTTTTTTTTTTTTTTTTTCAAACTTACTTGCATAAATAATGTGTTTTCTTGTTGACGTCGACGAAGTTCCTCCTCCTGTCGATTCATACGTATTGTCATCTCATCTTGTGTCCGTCTCATTTGTTCTTCAGATTTGGTGCGTTGCTCTTCAGCATACCGTTCCTTCATTTCCCATTCGTTTTTACGTTGATCACGATCCAATTCACGTGCACGCAATTGTTCCCGTAGCAATTCAGTTTCATGTTCATAGCGAGCGTATTCCATTTGTGCCTCCAATTTTTCTTCTTCCATGATCATTTCACGTTTGAGGGCCTCATGTTTTTGTTTGTACAATTCGTGTAATTGCTTCCAGCGTGTACCATATTCATGTTCAAATGAACCGCTCTCGGCAAATCGTGGACCCGTTTGACGTGCTTTGAAAAAATCTTGATTTTTCTTGTTTAATGCTTTTTCGGGATAACCATCGGTATCGTCACTGTGCTCGAATTGTTCGCAAACACATGGTCGTAGCGATGATGTTAGGAAAAAACATTTCTCTGTACAATACCGAATGGCTGACATAGCACCAGATTTACGGGTAAATTCAACAATTCCTTCACCAGTTGGTTTTCCACGATCATCAACTATTATGACAGCACGTTCAACCTAAATTGAGATTATTGACAAGAAAAGAAAATGTTAATTATTGCAATTTTATAAATAAAATATGTCCAATTAATGTGACACGATAAATTTATGGAAATAAACGTAATTTGTTACACACAATTTCGACATCAAAATTATATTTATGGATAATATTGATTTCCTAATTACGGTGTAATTTTATTCTTTCCTATTCCATTTTTGAGGCACACTTACTATGAGATAGATTTTCTCATTAAGATGTGTGATCAAAGGAAAAAAATTAATGCA
Source organism: Catotricha subobsoleta (assembly GCA_011634745.2). NCBI lineage: Eukaryota > Metazoa > Arthropoda > Insecta > Diptera > Cecidomyiidae > Catotricha > Catotricha subobsoleta. The sequence continues at coordinate 14,679 of JAABKK020032707.1, forward strand.
AATGAATAAAACAGTGTTGTAATCAAATATACTCTCTAGATGCTTATGAATTATAACAAATTTTAATAATTGGTTAACTAGGTACGTACTAAAATCATTTGCAGACAACAACAGTATTTAAATTATTGCGAGTATATTGAAAAAATGGAAATTTATAACAGAGAGTAGTGTTTTAATTTAAAAGAAAATTCATCAAATAGATTTATTTGTTACACATGGCATATTTAGATCACTTATTATATTTTTTATGATAAGTGTTGAATCAGATGCTGTGATTTTATTCTTTCCCATGCCAGTTTTCAGGCCATACTTGCTTTGAGATACGGTTACTCATGAAGATATGCTCGAAATGGAAACTCAACATCATACAAAAATCATCTGTCTAATTGTATGAATGAGAATGTTATAATTTTCCAATGATGTTTAGATTATTTAATTTCAATTTATACTGCAATTCTTGTGACAT
>JAABKK020032718.1:0-15143 GCA_011634745.2 Catotricha subobsoleta
AAAAAGATGAATAGTAACGAAATTATGCAACAAAATAACCAATTTTTCTAATTTTATCGAACTTTTCAAACTTCATCAATTTTTACGGGGGGATTACGTATTTTTTTTATTTTTTTTATTTTCACCATAATTCATAATTTCGTGTCCTCTTTCCAAAAGTCGATGTCAAGGATGGGGTTAGAAGATCGATCCACCCTAATATATATGCTTTAAATCTATTATTGTTTTTAAAGAGTCGCCTCAGAGTTGTGTTAAACAACCGTCTTCAACATATTTTATAATTATTTAATAAGCTTTTGTCTCGCATTTAAAATAAACTCAACCACAAAGAATTTTTTTTGTTCTTTATAAATATTTTACTTTACATGAACAAAAGCTTTCCCTATTTCTGTCGCATTTTTATATACAATATGCATACCAGCTACAAGAATTTAGTGCTTCAATATGCTCGACTAAAATTAAAATAGATATCATGTTTATTTTATAAAAAATTCTTTAAATTGAATATATATTATAAGGTTGGTATCGCTTTTTATTTGTGTTTGTGTATGTTTAAAAGTTGTGCATAAATAATATCACTCGAATAAAATTCCTTTGTTGACGATGATGAATTATTAAAACTGAAATATCTATTCTGGTTAATAATATCCAATGTACATGTAACGAATATTTCACAGAAGTGTGAGGAGTGAAATCAATATGAGATATTGTTTTGACTGATAAATAAAATTTGGATTTCATGATACGTTCTATGTTGTTTCTATCAAATATTTTAGTTGGAAATGTTATATTTGCAACATTTTTATGCATCTGAATTTTGATATTGTTGTCGAAAATCGTTAGTGAGAAAATGATACAATTTATTTATATTATTCCTTTTAAATTTATTCAAAGTTAGGTAAACAAAAAAAAAAGAAAATCATGATTTTGAAAAGATGGAAATCGTGAAATTATTAGTAAGAGAAAATCTATGATGTATAACTAGTTACTTCAGTTAATAAACTATAAAATTCTTTTGTAAAAAGATAACACATATAATAGTGTTTATAATATTGCTTCATGCGAGTAGAATGGATTTTATAATATCAATATTAATTTATTTTCTAGACTTCCGATTATTATATTTTCTATTGGTGTTTACATATTGAGTCAATTTAATTAATACTTAATTTTACTATTGCTTTACTATTTGCTTTATTACTCTAAGCGGTCATGTGTTTACATTTCATAGAAATAAAGCTACTCAAAGTTTTCGTTATTTTTACAGCCACACACACCCACAAACACATTATATTATATCTGCTTAATTCTTAATGCTAAGTAGTAACTGGCATGAAATCCATTTCATACAAATCAATCGTCATAATTAATAATAGGCCCTCAGTCACAAATATCAATATGCGGCTATAAAAATATTATCAGCCAACTTGTATTTAACAATTTTTGATGTATTTTCATTACTGGCCATGTTTCTGAATCAATTAAATCATATCACATTTAATATAAACGGACGTGACTCTTGGTCCTTATAATAACTATTCCGCACCTATCCAGAAATTAGTTTGGTTTTTCTTTCGTTAGTTTACTATACATACTATTTTTGTATTTGACCCTACCTGACAATACACGTACACTCTAAAAAAAAAAAAAATGTTTATTTATATAACTTTGGAAACATGTTTAAAATTTAGTTTGTGGTGAATTCATAAATTTTAAACAAATGAGTAATCACAATTTGCGATGTATTTATTTTTGTAAATAATTTTTTATTTATACGTCACCCAAAGAAGTATATATGCATGCTGGCTTGGTAAAATTACACGAAAAATGTAATTTGTAATTTGTAATTGAAATAACAACGCAAAAAAATGTAATAGTAATTATATTCAATGTAATTAAATTACAATTTTAAAAATAAATATTTTTTTAAATTTAATTAGAAAAAGCGAACTATTAGTAAAATGAAAGAAAAGAGTGTTGCTTCTGGAATTTTTTAATCATTGGTTGGACAGCGTCGTATAAATATTAAAATAGTATTTAGCTTTAAAACGAACATAAACTTACACTGCCTACTATAAGTTAAAAAACAGTATCTCAAAAAAAAAAAAAACTCAACTCAAAAACTCTAAAAACCATTATAACTGAAAAAGAAAGAAAGAACTATTTCCTTGTTTTGAATTTTGATGTTTAAAATATCAGAATAAGAAACTCATTTCGTGCTCTTATGCCTCTGATTTTCTAACTTATAGTGACAGACGTCTACATAGAAATATAACTATCATAGCGGCTGGTACTTCGAACTAGAATTATATTTCAAAGAACTATATTATCTATGCATAACGGTAATTGCACAAGTGGATAGTACCTACTGATAGACAGTTTATCTGTATTTTAATTATCCGTAACTTGTCAACGGTGAAACGTTTAAATTTAACGATAGCTTAATGTTAATAGGTGTCAGTCTATTCTCGCGGAATCAATAATGAATTCTAATGCTGAATGCAGTAAGGAACATTATTACTTGCTCAAGAATTGTCTAACGTTTATATACAAAGAGAATTATGAACTTGAACAAATTTTAATTCAATTACATTGGATTTTGTCGCAAAAAATTAATTACTAATTATGCATCAAATGTAATTAAAATTACATTGCAATTTAATTACTGCCAACCCTGTATGGAACATCTTAACTTCAAATGATAGGACAAAATATGAATAATAGGAGCTTTTTGATAAACCTGACATTGTAGCAGTAACAAGAAATGATAGTTTCCATTGGGCAAGTGGGGACAGTGCATGAAGCTAGAAGAAGGAAGACCTTTAAGAAGAAAATTAGAGGTAGACTGAAAGAACAGACACCAGAAGCATACAGGATGGCGAAGAGTAATGAAGGAACGAGGACCCACCCAGGGTTGTCATCATCAAATAATGATGACGATGATACTAATAAAAACTTCTTTTTTTTCATAAATTTTTACAAGTCGACTTTCGGTCACTCTAGAATCTTTATCAAGAAAATTCTATCGAAATTGTCGCACAGAACATGATTGTGAAACAGTACCATAACTTATTTTTATTTAGAGTGTGAACGTTAAAATGCCAAAATTTTCATATTTTTCTTTATTCTCTCGTGTCCTTATATACATTTCCTCTTATATATTATGCTTTTCATTTAGAAATAATACCTCAAACTCATAACTCTGTATCTTATGTATATAGACAGAGAGGTAACCAACCCATGTATCCATATCAACATCCAGGTGTCCAACAAATCTGAGTGAAGTATTAATGGAATGAGAACGAACATTCAATGTGAATGTATTACTTATATTTTACTGCTTTAGTTGCTTTACGAGAATAAGGGTAAATCAGATACTAAAACATCACACAAATTTAACGAGTATAAATAATAATTAGTCAAAATTGTTGAATAGAAATTACTTGTATAGATTTGAAAATATTTAGTTAATTGTGATTATATTTTTAATTTTAATTGCATTGAAATCATCTCTTCACCTTGTTACGCAATATGATCAGGAGAGTGTTCACAAACTCGGCAAAAAGTGGCATACACCACTTTCTACTGGTATCAAGTGGCTACGATATACGTTCACAAACACGAAAAATCGGACAAGGTATCCTTTTGTAAGTTGTTCATAAACTACGTTGCTGTTGCCGGTGCTAATTCAAAAAGTGGATTTCTTTGGCGAGGGTCTAGAACCTAGCCACTTAAAGCCATTTATGATACTTGTCAACAAAAGTAATATTTGACACTAATCATATCGAATAGTAAAAAGATTGACAGTTTTGTTGTTTTATGTTAAAATAGAATTCAATTTGGAGGAAAATACTTAAATACACCGTATATAACTTTTCAATAGTATTCTTATCAAAGTTAGATGAAATTAAATTCAAAATAAGATTAAATAATTAAATTATCAATATAATCGAAATTTTGTATCAATTATTTACCACCAAATTAGCATAACCTGTTAAAATCCTTTACTTAATAGGTTTATTTGGAAACGCACGTTCACAAACAAATCAATGGCTTAAAACAGCACATCGTAAACTTTGCTAAAAAATAAGAATAGCAACGGCAACCGGTTCCGAGTTTGTGAACACTCTCCAGTATGGTGATTTTGAGGCATAGCTCTTAGACTAACATTTGATACGTTCGCATTATCTATATTGGTATAGTCTTGTGTGTCATAACTGATAAACATAAAATTTATTGATTGTTGCCTTTCGGCTCGATGCCTACCACTGGTTTGACTTAGTAAATATATTACGCTTATATGAGATGTGATCATCATAATATTTATACTTACTCAACGCGGAGATGAAAAAAAAAGAACTTCATGTGAAGGTTGGTTATAACTTATACTGGCGAATAGATGCGATACAGCACACGTATAGGTATCTAAAATAAAGCAAGGTTACATTTACATCAAATACCTTTAATAACAGCACACATACACAAAGAAAGGAAAAAAATGGTTTCATTTAACCCCAATTTTGATATGGATATCATTTTCTTGTGTTTGTGTTTTTTGCACCTTTTTTCTATAGTATCACATAACAACGGGCAAGGCATAACAACAACTTATACTTTGGGTAGATGAAGATGAAGTCAAAAAAAAACGAGAAAGAAAAAATTAAATTACCTTTTTTTATACAACCTTTTTATCATAATATAAATTTTTTATAGTCGTACCGTTGCCGTTCTTGTTGTTGTTATTGTTGTTGCTGTATGAAGGAGAAAGGTTTCGTTTGGTCGCATGAGCATTTTTTTTTTTTTTTTTTATTTTCTTTATAAAATTTTAGAATAGTTGATAGCGGTTCAGTTATATATTTTAAACGTTATAGTTGATAGCGGTGGCGGTATATAGTATAAGCACTCAATACGGATACGGAATGCCATTTAACGATGCTTATATGAAAGGGAAAAGACTTAGTAAAGCCAAGCAAGCTTCTCACTTGCAAAATAAATGTCGAATTCAATAATTTTCTTTTCTTTGAATTAAACAAAAAAGAAAGGAGAAAAAATGGAAATATGACTTCCGAGCTCTGATGTAGGTTACATTTTCAGATGTTGAAGGAATGGTGAAAGAAAAATAAATTCGAAAGAAGAGAAAATATTTTTCATGCGAAAAATGATAAGAGAAAAAAAAGAATGTATAGTGTATCCACATTATGCCAATGTTGGATTTTTTTATTTATTTATTTTGATATTATTTGATGTCTGTCAGTCAAAAGATATTATTATTTAATATATTAGGTTTTGTGTAAAGCCTGGTCCATAAATAGGTTTGTAGGATGCATGCCACATAATCAGAAATTGCAAATAACTGTAAAAATAAAATATTTATGACAATGATGCGTGACACTATTGTAGGAATTGGAATATGTATATACATTTAAATAGAACCCTATTGCGATATGTATAATTGTAACCTTAGGCTTAGTTTATAGTCGTTGTTTTCGGCATTGTAACATCATTTGTTTTATGCGTTGTATCAAATAACCTACATGATTGGTTCATAACTTCACATGTACGCAAGAAAAAACTAATACATTTGTATTTTTGAAAAACAACCGATTATACAACGTCGAAAACAATGATTGTACACTGAGACTTACCGTGGGATTCCATGCAAGAAGAAAAAGTACGGTCGGAAGAATGTTCTACTTAAATAGATCATGTTTAACGCAGTACGTTGATTTACGTTTGGGAACGATTATGGTATGATTTTTGGTTGCGTTTATATGAAAAATCCCACTTTGACTACCGCCTCTACCGGTTCAGTCATAAACAAAAAATATGATCTCTCATGCAATCAAAGCAGAAAAAAATTTCCGACCGTACTTTTCCTTCTTGCATGGAATCGCACGGTTAGAGTAAAAAATCGAAGCAATCTTTTTTTTAGATTGACACCTTTTATTTTGACACAGAATGCCTATCGTAGATTTTAAAATATTTTCGCGCGGTATTTTCAAAATTGCAAATTGCTATGTACAGAAAAGAATCCATTCGAATAATTTCCAATAAACCAAGAAATATTCATCATCTGTAGCACTACAACCCTGGGTGGTTCTTGGCTTGCACGTTAATGTGCTCTCGGAAGCAGATGGGTTCACTTTATTAAAGTGTCAGACATGGTGCTTAGCCATGCGCTGAACCTATTATATGCGTGCAATGTGTGCAACGTCGGGCTTATTCAACGCACCAGTCACACACACTTCACTCACATAGATGGGTTTACCCTTGCCAAGAAATATTACATATTTTAAAAATAGATTTGTTGCTATTAGTCAATTTAATCTTCAAGAATTTTACAATCGCTTAATTTTAAATCATAAAAATATCCACGTAAGCAAAATATATTGCTCATTATTAAAAATAAGAAATGAGCTTGCAAGAAATATCGTATGCCAGCAATGTATACAGCATTTAAAGTTTAAACCGAATAGAATATCATGATTCAATAAAGTCAGGCTTACAAATAAGCAAATAAACAAATAAGACGATCATGTTGTTGCTTGCTTTATACTTTTTATTTATTTCTTTATTCTATATATGTATTATTTTTTGTTCTTTATTAAAAAATTCTGAATAGAACGATTACTTGACAGCAGCTAGTTAGTAGTTGAGATTTTTTTTTTACATATAATTTTGTGGTGGCGCCACTCCTGCTTTTTGGAAAACAAAACATGCAAAAAATCAAACATAGTTTTAAAGGTGTAAAGGTATAGAGCAAATATTCGATAAAGACAAAATCTATACATATTAAATAAATAATCGGTGTCGTTGCGATACAGGTTATTTTACCTTCACTATATCGATTTAAAAAAAAACTGGATCGCATCGCATAGTTGTATTGTACGGGATACATTCCAAATTACACTACAATATTTCGTTTCAAACTCACTTGTCGCATTTATAAATATATACATACATTATATATTACATTTTATACGAATTTCTGGCGTATATAAATATTTTTGAATACAGAATCTCGACTATATGAACGATTATTTTCAGTACATGTGTTTGACCAAAAATAACCAATAAAATAAATAAAAAAAGAAAAAATATAGTCAACTTAACTTCTTACGTTAACCCATAAATTTAAAACAAAATCTCCTAGCCCCCACCTCGTCATTCTTTTCGTTTTACGCTTCATATTTATTTCTATTTTTTTATTTTTTTATTTTTTCACTTCCCTCCTTTTATATTATTTATATTATGTTATGTTCATACATGATGATAATATATTGAATCAGTTATATATATAGCATCTCTATTCCGCTACATACTTATTTAATGGTCTTTAACAACCGAAAAATAACAAACAAAGAAAACCTCATATTATATAAACCGACCCTTTCGCCTATTCCTATCTACCTACCTAACTTGGGTTTTATTCTGTAAAACTACACATCTTCAATTCACATATAAGAAGTATAATATGGACGTCCTCTCTAGTATAGAAATGTTGCTGTTTGGATGGGGTTTTTCGTAAGATCAGGGTCAGAGTAAAAATAATGTTATGGCTGATAAACAAGACTTTATATAACATTAAATATTTTCTTAACGTAAAACTTCCTGCAGATTACGATTCGCACTTCCGGCTAGTAAATGTGAATCACATGGGATACACAAATATTTTTTCGTTTTGTCAAGTACATCTAACTAACTAATTATATATTTTATTTTAAATTCTTCATTTTTCACCTTGTGTTATTATTGTCATATATGTGACCTTTTACTGGTTTCCTTTTTTTTGGAAGTAAATAATTTAAAGTGTTGTGTATCTGCGGTTTGTTTGTGAATGAATGAATGTTTTTAGTATTATTATTTTTTTTCTTTTGCTTAAATAATTTATTAGTATTATAGTAAGATAGTAAATTTATCTTCTTTTACTAAGTATTTTGAAAATTAAAAATTGAGCAAATAATTCTTAAATAATTTGTTCAAGGGTTTCCTTTATTGGTTGAAAAATAAATGAAATAAGTTTGTTCTAAATGTCACACTATGCGTGTTAACTATCATCGCACCTTATAGATAAATCGCCACCAGTCTTGGTGAGGTTGAAATCACGTAATTGTGGTAAGTATTTTATTTTTATTACTAAAATCTACATTCCGAAGCAAGGCTATTTACATGGTTACATTCTAATTTAAGGAATCATCACTGTAATCAATATTTCAGTTTTTTACCAGAAATTCTGACTCTTATATATTGAATCCACATAAAAGATAGTAAATTTAATTTTTAGACTTATTGCAGCATGACTTTTTCTATTAATTAAAAAATGAAATCATAACAAAAGAAAACTTATAGCTAAATAAAATTTAAGAACGTCAATGCGCATTATAGTGGATTCTCTGTTCTTATACAGTTTTCATATATGAAATGCAAGGGATTCTACAGGATATTGAGATGACACAAATGGAACATTTATATTTTTTTTTCTCTTTGGTGTGCTTTTTTTCTAAACTTTTTTAAAGTTTAAAGTCAACGTGACACAATATTTTAAAATAAAGAATCTATAGAGACAAGCAAACGGTTTATTTTCAATCGCATGACCACCATCATCCATTCCACATACCAAACTTTAATATATATCGATGGCTACACAGAATCCGGTCGAGGGGAAGAAAATGATATTGTTATACGTCCTATTTTTGTATATACGAGTTTATCGTATATGTCTGGCTATTGTAGTTCGATATTTTTTGGACTTTGCAGAAATGCAGAACATAAAAAAAAAATTAAATCGAGAACAAAAAAAAAGTTTTGATTAAAACTTTAGTTTTTTTTTTTTTTTTACTTAAAATGAAACTTTCTTTGCTTCAATATACTTTATTTTGTTTTATTTTTTACCAGTGTTTCTTGTTTGTATTAAAAACAGTGAATTGTATCAGATTCTTTATTTTCTCTCTTTAAATATAAATATATATTTAAGCTGAAACAGTTAAAATATAACTTGAGCTAAGTTTATTTATATGTGTATGATCATGAAGTGGCGTCGGTCGTCCGCTTAATAATAATAATATAAAATAAATACAGACTTAGACGTGCATAATTGAAAGTGTGCAAAGCTTTATGCTTGTGTTTAAAAATAATATTTAATGGTTTGATTTTTTTGTTTACATACATGTCATTTCAATTCTAATAAGTTGGTTTGGTTTTAAATTATTTAAAGAAATACAGAAATGTTGCGAAATTTGAGTTTTATTTTATTTGATCGAATTGCAGGCTATTGCAGAGGTCTCTATGTCGAATTTGAACAAGAAATAGTATGTTTTTTTAAGTTTCAGAGAATTACCCTACCTCGATTTTGAAAAAAATAGTATGTTTTTCAAGTTGTTAAAAATTACCCTACTCGATTTTCAAAGTAAGAGTTGCATACAGCGCGGTTTCTTTCGCGGTATTTTGGAGGCTTAAGACCCGTTTTTTCTTTTGCTCTCAACCTTATTTTGAGGCGCTTCTGTAATCGAGTTGAAGACTGAATTGATCCAATAAGCAATAATAATAATAAATGCACGTAAACTTCTTGGTAATTTATAACATGCACACATGCTGGTGCTCTCCCATTAAATACTAAATCACTTTGTAAGCCGTTTAAAAAAAAAAAGAAATAGGTTAACACCAACAAGTTTTGCAATATTTCGTTTTAATTTATCTCTGTTTTTTCGCGCCATTTAAATTTTTTTTGCAGGTCCATAAGAATGTTTCGTTTTGTGTATTTTTTTTTTGTTTTTGCTTGTTTTTTAATGTTATCACAGAAAGAATAGAATATAGAAAATAAAAATAAAAATAAAAATAAAAATAGTTTGTACTTAGTATAGACGACGAAATTTTGCATTTTTATTTTTATTTTTAATATGATCGTCAGTTTCAACACCAGAGCATAACGGAATGTAATATTTTATGTGAGCAAGTTTATAGAATTTTGAGACAAACACTTTAGAGCCGGAATTCTCAAAATATGAAAATATTGCGCTATGTGCTTGTATGGAAAATTATACTTTTTGTCGTCTATTTCTATTACACCAAGACTAATTACGGAGCGTGTTTAATGAATATTTTCAGATATTATTTTTATTCAGCTGAAATAAGATCAGCGCGTAATATACCGACATAAATAATTGAATATTGCATGCTGTTAACATATTTACAATCCACTTAAATTAGTTATTATTCATCGAATAAACCTATGAAATATAACATGTTATTAATGCTTTTTCAAGTACGTACACTAAAGTAATAGAAAAAACAAAAAGTTCATAAAAGAAGAAGTTTTGTTCCATGTTATTCAATAATCATTTTACTAGTTTCTCTCTAATTTCGAATTTTTGTGAAATATATATATGTGAGAATAACTTCAATAATTCAATGGGATTATTTTCATTTCATTTATAATATAAATAAAAGCTTTTATAGCGAATAGCACAAATTCAGTGGTTTGGCTGAGTAGATATGAAAATAAAGTATAATAAATGAAGGTAATTTTAACTACCAAGCAATGTACGAATAAAAAAAAAGCGGCGCTCAAACTGAACGAAATAAAAAATTAAAACATAAACAACAAAAAAAAAATATAAAGGGAAAATAAAACAATAAAGCTCTGGGAATAATTTTAAGTGTTTCCATGAATTATTATTAATAATTATTTATTAGCCATGAAAAAAATAATATAATAATAAACAAACTGTGCTGAGCGTTAAATACTCTCATTCTATACACTTTAATAATAATTTGAAAAAAAATAAATAAATATATTTTACCGTTGACTGGGAACAAGAGATCGGTATTTATAACGAATTTATAACGAAATGGGAATTTATTTGCATGCCTGCCTGGCCTCTTTAATTCCCAAATTAATAATTTATTTAACTCATCAGCTAGCCAATGGATATTAAATGCTGTTGAAAAACAGTTTTAAACAGCTGTTTAATTTCTCTTGTTGAAAAACTGTAGTAAAATAGTTTAAAATTAGTTTGCCTGTAATTATTATTACAGTATTTACTGTTTCGATTCTACTGGTTGCTAAACAGTTTGAAAACCTTCTTACAACAACTGTTGCTGATAAAACAGTTTTAAAACAACTGTTTCAATTTGTCTATTGGGTATGTTTATAACAACGAATAATACTGAGAGAGAGAGATATATATATATAGAAGAGGTATATTTATTAATTCATTTAACTACCATAATATTAAAAAAATATTCAACATTGGGCTTTTTGATGGGCTAGAAAAATATTGCATATTTCCAAATATTGTAATTGTAAAAAAAAAAGAAGAAAATAGGACATGATATCGTAAACTTTCGACTCCATGCATAATAACATTTAATCATTGTAAATTGGAGTTAAGTCTAAACAAGAAATAAGACGATTGGAAAAAACAAACATAAAAATAGAAAGCAAATGTAAAATTCTAACATTATACGAAATACTTTGTGACATCAGTCATTAAAACTTATTCAATTGGTTCGGTTTGGGCATGTAAAAGCTTCTTCAGATATTAATAAACTAAATTAAATTTTATTATTACAACCATCTTTAGCACAGAGTTGATTTTTTCGATAATATTGCTATCAGTATTTTAAAGCAAAACCAAAGGAAAAAAATGAGTATAAAAGAAAAAAAATAAATAAATAAACGACAGCATAAACGATAAGACTAATGTATTAGAAAATCAATTCTTCTGCATCACTAAATTTTGATATCATTCTCTCTGTACACCGAAATAGAGTTCAAAAGACCTACTGTTGTAGTCTAGTCTATACAACACAATGCAAATAATAATGTGTAAACCAAACAAAGGCTGAACAGAACGTATTTTTATTTATAAAATATTATAAAGAAATAAAGAATTGGTAATGCAAAAGCGAAAATCTTCAATAAACATAAATTAAATAAGTTGAATAGTTTAAAAAATTTGTATGGGAATGTATAGGCGCTCAACAAATAATAAATGTGAAATGGATTAATAAATAAATATCGAAAATCAAGAAAATACATAAAATAGATCAACAACACATTTTTCAACCTTTTATCCTTTTGTATGTTGATTTCTGTATATAATAATATATATGTAAGGAGCTCTAATTTAATGGAAATTTAGATCATTATATATACATTTACATATATATATATATATTTCTCTTTTCAGAAATATCTGATTTTTACGATTTTGTTCGATTTTCATTAATGTTATTGAAAATGTCGAATGTATGTTTTGAACTTGTTAACTTACTAAATTCATTTTAAAAATGTTGATCAAATCTATCATACAATTTTTAAACAAATTAGACATTTTGTTGAGGAAACAATAAATAATAAAAAAAAAAATCTTTTAAAATATTCCACAGATTTTTTAATTTTGTTGTAAATTTAATTGGAAATTAAAATATATTTTTCATTACAACGTATCTCTAAACCATCATTACGCTAATTAACATTTCACAATGTTTTAAAAATAAAAAAAAAAAAATTAAAAATGATTTCCTGACCAATTTCAATTTTATATCATTTTCAATTCTTTTAAATGTAACATCAGATATTTGCTTCCCACAAAAATAAAATTCATACGAAATAATAACCAAAATATATAAAAATTAATTAATAACGACAGTGGAGAAAATAATTGCATATACATACACGCGAACAGGCAAAACTCAAATAATATTATATTAATTCAAATGTTACGATAATTCATTTTATTTTTCGGAGGCTTCATTTATCATTTATTATAATATTTATACGCATACATTAATACAGCAATTGCTTTATGTTTACAATTACAACACCACCGTCATCCAATCAAAACAACGAAAACAAAAAACAAAAAACAAAAACAACAACAAAAAAAAAACAAAAAAATAATTACTAAAAATAAAAAATCAAATTGATACAAAAATTATATTTTAAATAATTAATATTCCATTTATATTTATGTTTAAAATGTATAATGTTATTAAACCAAGCAAAACATTACACCACAGCGCTGTGCTGTTGGTATTGCCTTGTACAGTATATATTATATGTTTAAATGAAATAAAATTGTAACAAAATAAAGATAATTTTCGCCCAATTTAATTTCACATATGTATTATTAAAAAATAAAAAAAAAATGTAGCAAATTTTCCAGGAAATTACATTTTCGTATTATTATTATATTGCAAAATATAATATAATAAAAGTATGCGGAATAACTAAAAAAAAAAGAAAGTTTTTTTTCAGTTTTTTTTTTGATACTCACCATTACATTGATTTGGTTCGTCACTTTTATCCAAGCAATCTGGAAAACCATCACAAAATTTCGACAATGATATGCATGTTCCATTCAGGCATTTCCATTCTGATATTTTACATGATGATGCGAATGTACCACCACCCTCACTGCTACTGCTCCCACCACCACTGCTTATATTATTATTAATTTGCTTATGTGCAGAATTTAGCGGTGTATTGTCAATAATGGATGATGAAAGTAAAGATGTGGACAAGGATACTGATGATGCCGAAGATAAAAATGAGGTGGTGGCTATCACATTAAATCCTATTAGCGCAAGGAGAAGCGCCGACACTAAATTACTACCGTCCATCCGATACTGAAATTAAAGTAATTTTTTCGGTTTTTGATTTTCAATGATATTCAATTAAGTATTAAAATTATTTTTAAATTACATCAATTTCAATTTTAACATTCATATTGTACAATGTGCATTGTTAAAAAAAAAAAAAAACACCCATCCAGAAGCGTTTTAAAATAAAACTTCTTGACTTGTGAGTTTGGTTTCACATCTACTTTATTGTTGGCTATTTGAAATATTTTACGAAAAAAACCCAACATAAAACTAGATCGAGTAGATACTTTGGGCATATTTATTATTCACTAGAACTGTAGCCCAAGTACACTCGAAAATATTAAATTTCTTAATTATATGTTAATAATAATTGTGCGGTTCGTTTCGTTTTCAGCTAACACTCTTCTCAGCTGATGATGTATAATATTATTATGCTTATTTAAATTACAAGCGCACAAAGCACGAACTGATATATAATATTTCACATTATTCATACGCAGCGCAGCATACATTGCGATGCGATATATGATATTTGAGATTATGCTAATATTATCCATTTTGTTGGTATTATGATATGAAAACCTACTCCCCAGTTCATATTATTATTATTATGTATTATTATGTATTATTATTATTATTATAGATATACATTATACATATGCTTATATGTGCTGTAAATATGTACTATATTTATTCAGTGATATGCACAATCTCATACATACATTATATAAATATGTATTACTCTAAACTGAATATATAGACTATATTACCTACGTTTCTCTGTTATTTTATATAACACAATACATATATAAACTGCATCATATACTATTTTATATGCTAGCATACATCTTTAGCTTACCAAAAGCTGCAGGATAATTAGCGTTATATATTTGAAATTACACGTGAATTTTCATGATGAGATGAGGGTAGTAGGGTGATATAACTGCAATACATAAATATTATCGTATGTTCCAAATTAAGCTAAAAAAGTTTTTCAATCCCGCAGCTCAAAAAAAAAAAAAAATTCTTGGTCGGTTATTGAATTTGTGTTTTGTACTTTTTATGCATTCCATTATACATATGTATTTCTTATAAAATTTATTTTAGCTGTTTTTATATTATACTTCATGCAAAATGTTTTATTACTAAAACTTTTTGTGGTGGGATTTCAGGGGGGGGTAAGATGTACTAGTAAAAAAAAAAAATTGAAAATAAGTAAGAGTGTATCATAAATGGTTTTTTCTTCTCGAGGGTTTAGGGTTGCTTAGAAATATGTATACCTAATACTGAATATACAAGATATTCTTTTGGCATCTATACAAAACTTGTAGAGGACTTTATAATGCAATTATTTTAAAATGATCCAACATTACTGGACATACGGTATAATTTCCAAAAGTATATTTTATAAAATAAAACATTGGAACCATACATGCACAATGGGGGGGGGAGGGGGGTTGTTACCCCCCCCTGAGATTTGAAAAAAATCTTACCCTCTGTCGATTTTGGCGAAAAATAGTATCTTTTTCCAGGTT